>BJBW01004732.1:0-62912 GCA_004320125.1 Scolopax mira | reverse complement strand
GGAGACATTCAAGGTGAGGCTCAACGAGGCCCTGGGCAAGCTGGTCTAGTTGGAGGTGTCCTTGTGACTGCAGGGGGGCCGGACTAGATGACCTTTGAAGGTCCTTCCGGCCCAGATGATTCTATGATTCTAAGTTAAAACTCTCAGTGAAACAACTGTTCGGCTACAGCTTCTTCCAAATACAAGAGAATAGGGAAATCTAATTTTGCTCACCTAAACTGGTACTTTGTGCTAAGAGATTTCAAACTGTGGTTTAGAATTGGCTAAACTGAGTTAGCGAGAAAAGTTTTTCAGATTTTCAGGGCTGACTCTGACTGTAGAGACCATTACTCTCTGCTCTGCAGTCCTAGTCATGCCAGGTGAGTTCTTCCACATGTCATTGATCAGTTTGCAACATGTGTATTTGGAGAAGACCCTTTATCTGTGTGTTTGCTCATTGGAACTTGAAACAGAACTGAAGACTTACACAAAAAATTAAACACCTTTGCTGATACAGGCAGAACTCAAGCTACGTTAATCATTTAATGCAAATTCAGACAGACATTCTACTTTCAACACAATCGGGTTTAGAATTACTAAAACGGCACTAAATAATCTGGAAATCACATTTTATCTCACATATAGTTTTCCCTCCTTTCAGAATGTTTCCCATTGATTACTAGTTTGAGGTTCGTATTCATGCTTCTTTCCTTATTTTCTTTGTTTTTAATGTTATCTTTGTTTTTAATGAAATAAGGATATTTACTAAATATTTACTAAAATATCTAATAGCACAGATGAAAAAATTCCTACAGGTCATACAAATAAGGATGTGGTCAAGGGAAACAACACCTTCCTGGCACGGAGGAACCCTAACAGCATTCAGTATCCCGCACCGAGTTTAACAACAAAGCAAGTTACTGGCCAAACAGGAGAAAAGAAGAACCCAGGCAGCAGATCTACCTGAAATTTATTTTACACAGTGTTGGGAGGGCAATACGTCAGTAAAATCAAAGGTATGTGAAGTGTTTCTTGGTCTTTAAAGAATTTGATCTATAGGAAATGACAGCTACCATAAAAATTAAAAGTAATCAGGTAAAACCTCTAGACAGGCTAGAGCTTATGAAGCACAGTTAAATAACAGCTGTGAAGAATATGGTAGCAGCTGAAATCGCATTTTTTCTGCCTTTGAAAGGCACTTCTGGGGAAAAGGACAGACACCTAATTTGGAGGATTACAGCAACCATCCATCCCTTGGGTTACAATGCCTTGGAAGACACTATCAATGAATCACAGAGCTAGCTCAATAAAGCAGGCTTTTTGTTATTTACCAAATTGAAAGTAGACCTTTGGACCTTGAGCTAAATCCTCAGCTGATGTACACTGACATAGCTTAAAAGTCAGTGTATTTTTTCACCATTTTTACACATATTTACAACATCCAAGCTTTAACAAGCAGTAAGATCTCTAGCCCATTCAGTGACATCTTTTCTAAATAAGCATTTTGGACTTTCTCCAATACATTACCTGACAAATCTCATACAATTCTGTGCTAATGCTTACTAATACTAGCACTTGGCTTTTTTACTGCAATTCATGTTAGAAGAGAATTCTTTCCTCTGACATCTCTCAGCCACTCATCAGTTAAAGAAAGAAACTACGTCCCTACAGGCATTATTCATTAAACTGCCCCGGTATGACAGGCTTCCAGTAACAGGGTGTCACCTGCATTCAAAAACAATTTTATCAAGACAACACTGACAAAAATCAAAACACTAATGAACTAGGAAAGCAGAACTCAAAGCGGGGGTGTGTGTGGAAGGCCAAGGCGAGGAGCCTGGAGCACAGAGGCCAGCTCGGAGCTGTGTGACAAGGCCTCCCCTTCCGCAGCCCCGGCCAAACACCCAGCACCTCCCGCCAGACCGAGCACAGCCTTCTCCGTCCCTGGGGGCTCCCTTCGAGCTTCCCGCAGAGACAGGGGCTGGCTCCGGCCTCGGGCACCGATCCTACCTCTGCCGTGCTGACGGGGATCGTAACGGCCAGGGACGGCCCTGCCGCCCCGCGGAGACCGGCCGGTCCTCCCGCCTGCTCCTCCTCCTCCTCCCCCGAACATCCTGGGCATGACGAGGAAGATACAGAACACCAGCACCACCGAGACCACCGCCTGCTGCACCGCCGATAGCACCATGGCGGCTCCTGCCGCCGCCCTCCTACCAACGAGCCGCCCGCCCAGCGCCACAGAGAGGCGCCCGCGCAGCCGCTGCTCCCGCCTCCCGGCCGCACAGCGCCCCCTTGTGCGGGGGCGGGCTCCCCGGGCCGTTCCCTGAGGGAGAACGTTCTGGAAAGGCGGGTGTCCCTCAGGCGAGGCCCCGGCGGTCGGGGACATGAGGCCGTGGGTGGCAGTGCTGGCTTTGTGGCCAGTGCTGAGGGGGGCAGCCCAGCAGTCGCCCACCTTCCCGAGCATCACAGATGAGGCGTTCATCGAGGAATGCGTGCGCGTCCACAACGACCTGCGCAGGCAGGTCCAGCCGCCTGCCAGCAACATGTGCTACATGGTAGGGACAGGCCTGGGGTGGCTCCAGAGCGACAAGGGGCTCTTAGCTGCCCCTGGGTGAGGTGACCAAGATGCCATTGCTGGTTTATGTTCAAATCTCGTCACGTTTATTTGACTGGAAATACTGTAGTGGGTTGAGTCAATGCATAGACAGGTCCGAGTCTAGAAACGACAGGTTGCAGTGACACAGGCCTGTTGAAGATGTTTTTATTTCACCCAAAGAAACTTTTCCTTCAGAAGAAACAATGGTCCAGCAGCAGGACTGACCCAGAAGAGTCAGGCTCTCTGTCAAAAGCAAGGGTGTGAGCTGCAGCGCCTGGGCTCTGCTCAGAAATCTGAAGGGGATTTCTGGTGGCAAGGAAGAATCTCTGCTTGCCATAACCAAAACAAATTGCACTCAAAAATTTTGGCTGGAAAGGGTTAAACAAAAACTGAAGAATATGCAGAAAAAGTGGATGTTTGATGTCTAGTCTGCTTCCAAACACAAGAGTAAAATAATGTGAGCAGCTAAAGGATGAGTACCGTGAGGAAGGCTTGGGAACACGCACAGACTCGGATACTGAGGGCAAAGAATGCTGTTTCCTTGGGTGGGTGTGAAGCCAGAATGGCAGATGAAGCAAGGGGGAGGGAGTTGTAACCTCAGAAGTGAAGAAGCTTGTGAAAGACACCACACTCGGTTTTAGTACTCAAGAATAGGAAAACCAGGAAAAATTACGAGCAAAGCAATGCGTGTAGAAATACTTTCAGAAAAAGCTAAAGGCTTTAAGGAGAAAACGGTATCATCAGCCAGTGGAATTCTTGTAAGATCTGCATAGAAACTAAGAGTGAACTGAAATGTATGGTCACCAATAAACCTAGGCAATAAAACACAGGATCTTTTATGTAAGACGTAAAAGTAGGTCTTTATTTAATGGTAGAAGAAACTTGCTGAAAAATAGTTCATGACTGGAAGACAAATAGCAAAGTTAGTTCATGTTCAGGAATCAGAAGTTTTGTTAACATTGGCAGACTGCAAAGAAGTAAGAGGTAGCAGAATAAGTTACAGGCCAAATATTGGCATGTTTACTTCCTGAAGCTGTCTCTTGCAAAATGCTCAAATGTGTATTTAAAGCTTTATCATAGGAAGAATAAGTATTTTTTCCTGGGGGCTCTCTTAAAAATACTTAAAATATATACCTCAATCTATAGGAGTTGTACGTTTCTAATTTAAATTCACTTCTATCTACCAGGCAGAAATCCTTAATGACCTGTTCAACAACAACAAAAAAACCACCAAAAACCGTTTCATATTTAATTAATATGATAGTAATTACTTACCTGAAGATAAAAATGCATTTCAAACATCTTTTCAGTTGCTTGCAAGTGCTTTTACAAAGTTAATATTCAGCAACGAAGGGGGAAAAACTAATCTGATTAAATTAGTTCATGTTTCTGTGCTGCAAGAGGAAAAGCCAATGAAAATAAAACACGGGTACTTGCCTAGACAAGGGAAAGCATTTCATTGTGGAAGTCCAGCATATAATCTTTATCTGTAGTTAATAGGCTTTATCTCATTAAGATCCAGTTGTGACTTAACGTTGCGCAACTATTTCACCTTTTATGTTTTGCAGACTTGGGATGAAGCTTTGGCAAGGACTGCAAGGGCATGGGCAAAGAAATGCATTTTTGAACATAACATACACTTACGTAAGAAACATCAGTGCCATCCTAATTTCACATCTGTTGGAGAGAATATTTGGATTGGAAGCCATCAAATATTCAAAGCTGGTGATGCCATTAAATCATGGTATAGTGAGGTTAAGTTCTATACCTTTGCAGATCAGAAATGTACTAAGATTTGTGGTCATTACACTCAGGTAAGAGTTACCTTTGGTTAAATGTCCTGTATAGTGCCTACTAGATAATTCAGTAGGGGTTGTAAATAATGCAGAGTTGTATATAGGGTTTTTAATGACTGACAGCTTCCTATCTTGTAATCTCAAGCCATGGCTGTACTGCCACTTAGCCCTGCATTGGTTCACCTCTTTGTCTTCTGTATTAATCCCTTCTTTTTGTCCTCAGGATTGGCCTCACTGAAAGCCTTACTCTTTCTTTCATTATATCAGTACTTAGAAGAACTCTATAAAATGATCATTTCAAGTTCTCCAGCTGCAAAGTTCTAAATTTTGGAAGTTTGGAGCTGCGGTTTGAAAAAAATCACAGTAATTGCAGAATGTCTGTGGGTACTCTTCAGTAGAAATGTTAACAGAAGGAGAAAATCCACCCTTTGGGAATATCCACATAACACTGAATTTACTGCCAAAATAACAAAAGCAGTGACACAGCATGTATATTTCAACAAAACTTTTCTTTTTTCTGGGACTAGACAGTTTAGTTTCTCCTTTGTTACTGAGAAAAAATACTAATTTGTAACTTTTTCAGCATTACAAATAGCTTTAATTTCACGATTTAGGTTGCTTTTGTTAATTTATGTTTCTGTGGTTCACCATGGGTTTGCCAATGTTGCTGTACAAATTTTGTAAAAAAAGAAGGGGGAAAAAAGAGCAACACCAACAAAAGAGGCAATTTATGATATATTTCTGATTTTTCAGTGGTAATTCTGACAAACAGTTCTGCTAGGATAGTAAAGCCTTAATTTGGACACAAATTTTAAATGGATTTATTCATTCTTGTGTTTAAAAAATAAGCTTTGCAGGAGAATTAGTTTCATCTATGAGCTAACACATAATATTTCACTGATCCTGAACAGACAATAATTTTAATGTCAACTGTATCTTACCCAGTAAAAGTGACTCTCTAATTTCTTATATCAGTATTCAAGATACTTAGACTTCTCTCTGTGCAAACTACCAATGAAATACTGTGGAGTACATTTACAGTGAAACTGTTACTGGACACAACAGTAGCTGCCAGATTCTTTTTGAGTGGACTTGGATTGTGAAATGAAAATACTTGAAGTTACCAAAATCGTATACAGAACTTCCTATTTTGGGGACTTTTTGAATTTCTTTTTTATGTCTTTTCTTACATATTCACCTCAAGTGTTACTTCTTGTTTCATGGCCCCTGTAACAAACCCAAAAGCAAGGCTGGAGGATTTTAAGTGGTCAATAAATCTTAAAAAGATTAGAGCTAGACAATGTCTTAGGAAAATATTTCTCATTTTTTCTCTGGCAAAGTAAGTAACAAAAAAGATATATAGCAGGGTAGTTCCTGGCATCTTTAAATTTGCTGATCAACCTTGTCTATGTAGAATTCTGGACGGTTTTGCACATTTCTCTTGGAGTAATTTTCACTTCTTAGTTTTCTTTCCCTTGACTAATATTGCTTGCCTCTTTCTTGTTACACATAATTGAGTCATATCATAATATTCATGCATTTCAAGCAGTATTTCAGGCAGAATTACAAAGTAAACTAATCACTAGAAAAAACAAGCAAGAGTACTTGGGTTAAACACCAATGAATATATAAAAGTACATATGTCATCAGAAATTATAATCCAAGAGCATGCATGATCCAGGAGCCATCATGGTCTTGAAGGTTCAGACACAAAATCGGAAATGGGTAAAATTTACAAATCATAGATGGGTAGGTTTTGTAGACCTGTTGAGGGAATCATGACACAGAAATCTCAAAATGGTGGAAATGTCAAAAAATATGTAAAACTGTTACATAAAGGCCCCTGAAATCCTTATTCCTTAATCCAGGAAACAGGTAATGCCACGTTAAACAATAAAATTCTTTTCAAAGAAGGGTTGCATCTGTTGAACATAACCACTTCTTGCTGTTATAATTGAAGAGATGGAACATTCTGGCATGTTAAAATCAGTTTGTCAGTCTAGGCCTGTCCTTTTCGTACTGGGGACATGCTGAGAGTAATCCACTATGTCTTAAAGTTTTCCGGAAGTGAAATATATGCTCATCCAGATATTCTAGGTATGTAGTTAAGCATTTTCACCTGAATTCAGTACAGTTTGGTTAGTCATAGGCAGAAAAATAGGAAGAATCTCCCAAGAAAAAGCAGATGCCCAAACTGTAAAGGACAGTAAACCATCTTCTCTTAAGTATGGCAGATAACCCTTGTTAGTCTGAAAATGTGCAGTGCTAACGCTTTCAGATCCAAGTTTACAGTAGTAATCAGCCAGACCACTTTTAGCACACAGGAGAAGCCCTTCTTGCACACCTGAGTTACCAATACTAAAATTAGTAAAGGAGCAGTTGGGTAGTTGCCACTAATTTCCCTTTCATTCCATAGAATCTACCCCTGAATCAAGAAGTCAATGACTCTTACTGAAATTGTTCTGCAGAAGATTCTGGAAACTTGCATAGGTCACTTCATCATGAGGGGTAAATCTTTAGAAGTTCATCTTAAAAAGCTCACTTACATGCAATTTTTAAATGCATAAAAAGATCAGATGTTGCAAAATGAGAATAATATGTAGGATATCTGAAAATAATGGAAATTTTCTAGGTAGTAGGCTAAGTTACTCTTCAGTGTAGTTTTTAATTTATTTTAAAACCTTTTTTTTTTTTAGGTTGTATGGGACTATTCATACAAAATAGGCTGTGCTGTTACTCTGTGTAAGAAAATTGCAGGAATACGAAATGCAGCAAATTTTGTTTGCAATTATTCACCAGGGTAAGTAGCTAGTTTAAATGTTAAAAAAAAAAAAAAAAAAAGAAGATGAAAGCAGCTGAAAGTAAATATTTACTGGTTGTCTTGTAAAGGCAATTGGAGAAAATGATGGTTGCGTAATTCAGTTATCAAGAGATCCAGGAGCATTATAATGTGTAATTGCTTAGTTTTTTAATCTGTTAACTTTACTGATAAATCTCATTCTGTGCCAATCTTAAACAAAGAAATCCCAAACTTAGCTCATGTTCCACTTCATTGATTTCTTTTTCATAAGAAGCAGAAGAAGTAAAAAAGTTGCTGCAGGCAACTGCTGTCAGAGCTGGAATTCTCTCTTACAGTTTTATACACTTTTTTAGTTGCACTTTATTTTTCCTTAGAAGTGATACAAATAATAGCACAGGTGTTAGAGTAATTGCTTTTCCTTTCTGTGTAACTGAGTAAAAAAAAGAAGCATTATCATTTCTTGCCTATTTGATAGCTGTGATTGTAGCAAATGTTATTTAAGCATTGGAAAATAGCAAATGATCAATGCGAGAAAAAGCTAACTGCAACACGTGATTTTACATTTAAATTGATATTCTGAAAAAGCAAAGGCCCCAGCCAGTGCTGTTCTTAAAGCAGAAGGAGTTGGAAAACATAGATGCAGGTAGTTTTAAAATAATATAGTATGTCTCATAATAATGCACAGTCCATAATCAAGCATGTGCATATGTAATCTGTTTGTTGTTTTTAAAACATAAAATGTCTGCCCAATACTGACTAGCTGTCAGAAGCAAATGAAACAGTAATAAAGATTAATTAAATTGAATGATTACTCTTAAACAGCAAAACATAAAACACATGTCACTTTTTATGGAGACAGCCTTTTAGTTTCTGTGGCTTAAACCAGCAAGACAAGTGAAATTAAAGCCCTTGTAGTAGTTTTATTTCATTTAAGTAGTATAGTCTTCATAAGCCACCTGAACTTCCTTGTGAGAGTGACTTTTCTTTCTCTGTCCAGAAGTTAATTTGTGCCTTTTTTACCATTCCTCACACCTTTTCAGTGAGGCAGCACTCTACAACCTAGGTATTAAGCAATCTGTAGATAGATAGATAGATTTACTTACTTTTAATGACAAGATAGGGCTTCTTGAAGAAAAAGGCAAGGCCTTTCATCTCTCTGGATTGGTGACTGAGAGTTCTATCAGTCTTCTCAAAGAGGATTTCACAGTGGATTATGAACTGTGTGAAGTTACAGTGTAATTATCACTTACAGTGGAAGCTTCTGATACCAAGAAAGACTTGCTGAATGAATGGCAGCTCAGGCAACATAGGTATCTTTTTTGTATTGCCGTCCTGCAATTGAGACATGCACAGTCACCAAGTGGGTCTGCTTTCACATCCCTATGAGACATTATGTTCTTGCCAGAGCTTCTAGGAGCAATGCTTTGTCCTTCAGCCTTTCTTGCTCTGGATTCTGAGACCTATTTTAAGATAACTGTGTGGGCTACTGTTCAGAATCACCCATGCTGTGAACGTATAGATGGACAGTCACCAGAAGATATGTTGCTTAAACTGTAACCTTTTTTAGATATTTATGTATATATATAATCATAGAATGGCTGGAGTTGGAAGGGACCTTAAAGATCATCGAGTTCCAACCCCCCTGCCATGGGCAGGGACACCTTCCACTAGAGCAGGTTGCTCAAAGCTCCAGCCAGCCTGGCCTTGAACACTTCCAGGGATGGGGCATCCACGACTTCCCTGGGCAGCCTGTTCCAGTGTCTCACCACCCTCACTGCACTGTAAAGAATTTCTTTCTAACATCTCATCTAAATCTCCCCTCTTTCCGTTTAAAAACATTACCCCTCGCTCTGTCACTATACTCCCCGATAGAGTTCCTCCACATCTTTCCTGTAGGCCCCTTTTAGGTACTGGAAGGCTTATTAGTAAGGCTATTAACAGCTCTTAGGCTCTTCTCTGACAAGTTCCAAACTTATGCTCGATTCTTGAAATCAGAAGATCCCCACTGAGTTTTATTACTGCATGGACTGCATGTCAGGGCATGGAGCTGCAATATGCCAGTCAGGCCAACAGTATACCTGTGGGAAAATGTATATAAAAGACATTTGAAACACCTTTGAGAGGTGCCCACTATGGAGGTGAGTAGAATGACACACAAAGCTAACTAATATTTCCCCAGTCCTTTGAGGGGACTAAATCTGCCCCTGTGTTCCCAGGATTGGGCTGTGAGACACAGCATTGCTTCATCTTCTGGAATGGGTGCAGCATAGACAGGATGCTGTAGTAGTGTTGTGTAGGTGCCAGGATGATGGTACCTGCATTGTCATTTTCAGGAGTTATATGTATAAAGGCACTTTCCTGAGAAGTGTGCAGTGTTAAGTACTGTAGGCTCATCCTCAAACACTTTGGCTCTACTTGGATGAAGTACTTAAGTATGTAAGGATCCCACTGCCTTTATGAAGACTGCATATTTGCTTTTGGACATTTGTATTTTGTGGGATAAAAGTCTTGTTTCTCGTGATTTTAACAGTAAGTAGCTCATAAGATTTCTCTTTTTGCTAAATAGTTTGTTTGAAGCTACTTGGGAATGTGTCAGTTTTAAAATTTTCCACTCTAAAATGCTCATTGTTCCTTAGTTAAAACCAAGCTCCATCCAAAACATTCTGTTTTAGTAGTTCATATACCAACGTAAAATTTGAGTAAAAAGCCTGAGTATCTTCTCATAAGAAAAATTATAGCTTTTTAAGATTCTTTTCTTTCACAGGGGCAGAACAATGAAAATGGAAAGAAGAAAAATTATTCTGATGTTTTTAATGAAATGTCAGCAATTCATTGCACTTTCGGTGTTTTTACTTCAACAAATGTTTTAAGATAATGAAGAAATAATTTAGAATTATGTATGAAACTTTTTTCCTTTGTAGTGGTAATCTTCCAAGAAGACCATATAGAGAAGGAAGATCATGCAGTAATTGCGCAAAAGGGGACACCTGTGAAAATAAACTGTGTAGTAAGTAAAAGCAAATGTAAAATGCAATATATAAAACTTAAAAAGGCAACCACCTACTTGTAAAAGAATGTTGCAAGCTTTGTTTCACTCCTCAATGGTACTCTCTCAGGTCCAGTTCACAACTAATTTAAAACTATTCTTAAAGTTGTTTACATTCAGGAAACAGATAGATAGTTCATAGTTTACTGACTCTGGCCCATCATGATGTCTTGGTTTGATTATAGACAGGTTTAATTCAGGATAATTCTTTCAACTCTGTTCTTGTCAAGGAACTGAATTAAGGGTCATTAATTGCTAAGTAAGCATCATATTTTTGATGGAGTTAAACATTAAAAGACAGTAAGTCATCTCTTTTCAGAAAGCTGTACACCTGACAACTTCCACCTGCTGGGAAGTCACAAGCTAGAAGTTTCCTGTGGCTAAAGTTAGGACATTAAAAGGACATTAAAGTTAGGACATTTTTAAGTTTCCTTTAATAAAGTGGGATTAAGGCTTGTGCTTAACAGTTAATTACTATATTTGCTCAATATATATGTTAGTATAACTTTAAAAACATTGAGCAATCCGTGTAGGTCTGCATTTTTGGGTAGCAGACACCTCTGAAAAACAGAAACAAGGAGTACCTGGTTGTACCTGATCCCAGAATTAGGCCCCACTTACTTAGGAAACAGGTTTTCTCCCATTCTCACCATAAAATTTTTGGTATTTATGTATATAATACCAAATTTTTAATAAAAAATAAGTTTAATAATCAATATAATAATTATTAATAATAAAATAATTTAACAATATTTTAATATTAAAATATTTGATAGCTAAATACTTATATATATATTTTATATATATATTTGAAAGATAAAATTTGTATTTACTAGCTCATATGTATATTCTGAATATTAAACAGTATTTATTATTTTGAGAAAGACAAAAGAGAGGGGCTTCAAACTGAAAATAAAGGGGCTGTGTGATATATCCCACTCCCCTGTCCTTGTCATTGCTGCAAACAATAATAGCTTTATGGAAACATTAATATTATGGAGTATTGTTTTTTGTTTTTATCAAAACATTTCAGCTTCTGTTTTACTGTTAAGGTTTATCAATGAGAATGATATGATCAGTGAAATCTATTGATTATAAATCTGATAAGTTTGTTTTAGTTAGCTAATAAAGATTTAAGGAGAGAGAAATCATGGCTGGCCAGTAAAACTGTATATTTTATTTTTTCCCTTTTTTCCAGGAAATACAGAACGTGATAAGATTATCTGTACGTATTTTGATTTTACGCCTCTACTTATATTCCTCAGTTACTTCAAATGTATGTACTCACAATAAATCTTATATTTATGTGCTTATTTATAGATTACCCAGGATGGTACCCACCTTGGGAGTTCAGATTCGTGTGCAATGAAGTTTGTATCACAGTTTTAGTTTTGAGACAATTGCTGATGGTTCTTGCTTTTATAGCTGTTTGTTTTATAAAGAAACGCTTTACAAACATGCATATGTCCACCTAACTGGATTTGAAATACATACTATCTTCTGAAGGTACTTGGTAATGAATTAACAAAAAAGTAATACTGACATGACTTTAAAGACAACTTTTTTTGACAACGATTTTGTTTGCTATTACTTTATGCTCCTTAGAGACAGCTAATATGCCAAAACAAGTGAAATTACATGTGGGTAAAACCCATATTGGGAAAATACTAAGGTAAGGTTTGGAGCCTTACATCTTAAATACCAAATTTCTCAAAACACTGACATACTCTATTCCTCAAATTCAATGAGGAAAGTAGGTCTTAATTTAACAGCTGTTACAATTCATACTACAACAATATTTAAAATGATAATTGCTTAATTTTGATGCTGAGAGAAAGGTACCATATTAAGTACTCAACCTGTTTTCAAGAGTGACAGAAGTTTATGAATAAAATGTTTAAGGAATATTTTCTAGAAAGATGGTTCTTCAGTAGTCTGTATGTTTCTGAAGTTAGTGCAACTTGTTATCTATAAGCCAATGCCTTTATTGTTCCCCATTCAAAATGTGAAGATTTAGATTTATTATTAAATATTTTGTTCCTAACTCCCTGTAATTATATTGAGTTTTATTCATTGTTTTAACTTGTACCGTAACTTAGACATAGCGTATTTCCTGTTTTGTAAGTGTTATAAAGTTTTAACAATAAATTTTCTTTATTTTATCTTGAAACTTGCTCAGGTCCATTTAATCACAATTTTTGGTCTTCTGTATCAAAGACTTTAAGTCTTTGATTAATATGCTTTAATTTCAGTGTCTCCAAAAGACTGATTAAATTTATACAAGAATCTGAAGGTTTTTTAACAAGTATAACAAACTAGATTTTTTTCCTGATTGTATCTTAGTCTTTTCTAATGCCAATACGACTTTATGAAAGTTCATTATTATTAGGTGATGTTTTACCATTATTGTAAAATGAACAAATAAAAAAACCCACAAGTTCTGCTATTTTTTTAATGTTCAGAGCTCCAGTTGAGCTTGAAGGAAGCTTCTGTGAGTTCAGCTTTAGGATCTAATTTGTCATATACTTTCATTATTCAGGTATGACTGACAATTTAGGTCTAATATGTTCGAATTTATTATTTAAATCTATACTGATAATTACATTGATTATATAGAAAAATAACTTCTAAGTCTCGAGAAAATGAGAGACTTTTATTGAAGATTAGTTTAAATTTAGGCATGTGCTAGCTATTGCTTCTGTTTTCTAATCTAAAATTACTAAAATACAGAACAGGCTTTTCAACTACAAGTTTTATTATTTAAAATTTTGATTACATCCTCAAATCTGGAAGCCTAATAATGTATACCTAAAACCATAAATAGGTGGCTTCTACACAGAAAATTGTGCAGTATGAAAGTTCCTGAGCAGCAGCCTTTCCCATTGATTTACCTGGAAGTTGCTGATACCGTCTCTGAAGATAAAATTATTATGTAGATGCCGTATTAGGGTTGAAAAGCTTACTGCAGAGCTAAATTTCAGATGTCTGCTAGGAAAATAAGTTTCCTTATTACCTGAAATGCAAAATTTGGTACTACAGTAAAGCTCTTTCAGGTTTTAAAGTTAATATTGCATAGGTTTAGGATGCTGGGTTTTTTTACAAATAATGCCCCCCCCCCAAGTTTTTATTTCTTAAAACATAAGTTTTCCTACTTGTACCTGTGACACAGCCTGGAAGAAATGTGTATCTAACACAGTAATTTCTCTCCCTGAGAATAACTGTCCTGTCATTTAGTGACTCCATTACCATTAGGATGGTGACAATCTGAGTATGCCTTGTAGAGAAGGCAAAGTTTGAAAAGAGCTCTGCAGTCTCCCAGAGCTTTTCAGTAAATGAAGTAGTTTCTCCATCGATGACAATAACTTTTTATTCTGCTTTCCTGAATTTGTGATATTCAGTGCTGGTTCTTGTGGTCTGCACACAAAATATATGTAGTTTGCCCCATTCCCCAGTTCAGTATCTTTGTGAGGATAGCTATGAATGGCTGAGAAGATGGTTCATTCCAAGATCCTCTTTTTAAAAACAGCATGGATGTGGACTGTCCTGGCTTGCTCTGTCTTCTCTCAGGAGATTCCCAAGTACTATTCCGTAATATTCCAATAGTGTCCTAGTGGTTCTTGAACTTTCACGAATTGATACTGCTGCTATGCACCAACCATTTCTGGTGTTATCCTGGGAAAAGAGGCCTAGGATGGGCAGCAGGAAAGCCCTGTTTTTCAAATGCCTTAAGTTTAAAAAGAAAGAAACAAACGTGACACATGATAGTAATTTAAGTTCAAGAAATGTAAATCATGGATGAAGGGCAAGGAAGATAAGCAGAGCTGCTGACCAGCTATAACATGTCTGTGCTGCTGAGATCATGCTAAATCCTTCAACCTGCACAATCCGCTGAAGCTTTAGCTACATCAAAGAATCACAAAATGGTTGAGATTGGAAGAAACTTTTGGAGGACATCTGATCTAAGACCCCCTGTTCAAGCAGTGTGACATATGAGGCACAGACTCTGCTAAGTGGTGAAGCGAAGACATTTATTGTTTCACTTTTCCAGCATATATAGTTTCTGGTTTTTGATCACATGTTGTGTTCTTTTCACAGATAGGTTGTCCATACACTGTTGTGAGCAATACAGTTGGCTACATTTAAATGTTTATCCTACCTAGGCTAAGAAAACATTACTATTTTGGTACACTGCTATCTCTTTGCTGCGTTTCACACCACACACACATCAACATACAAGGACATTGTTTTACTGACCTCAAGGCCTCCTTCCCATCAATACAAAAACACCTGCATCTCCCACTTTCTCATTCCCACAAAGTAGGGCCACTTAGACCTCATTGCACAGGTCCCTGTCCAGGCACCTTCTGAATACCTCCAAGGATGGAGACTCTGCAACCTCCGTGGGCAACCTGTACCAGTACTTGGTCACCCTCGCAGTAAAAAAAGTGTCTCCTGATGTTCAGAGGGAACCTCCCATGTTCCTGTTTGTCCTCGTTGGCGCTTGTCTTGTCACTGGGCACCACTGAAAGGAGCCTGGTTCTTGTCTTCTGTACGCCCACCCTTCAGGTATTTGTATGGTTCAAGAGACTGCTGTGTTCCAGAGCACTGTCACTTCTTGTCCATCTTCCCTTCACGGTCTTTAGCAGAGCTGTTACCAAAGGGGAGAGCCAGCCTTCAGTGAGCGCTTCACACCTCCCTTACTCTTGTGTTGTCCTTGAGGGGCAAAGCAGATGTGGTAAAGGGCCACCACAAGAGGTAGAACCTCTGGTGCTTTGGTCCGTATTACATCCTGGTACTTTGTAGATGGAACGCAGCAAACTCAGGCTACAGGGTATAGTTGCAGTAAGCAGCACTGGACAGATTCCCCCAACCAAAACTACAGTCCAACCACGTACTAATGGCCTTCCCTGTTAATTGTGAGGTTGTTTACAAAATTACAAAATGATTGCAAGGTTCTTTAGCTTCTAATAAATGCAAAATAGTTTATTGTAAAATAATTCTTGTGGAAATCCAGTACCACCACCCTCCTTTCATTAAACCTGTCTAGACATAAAGAATGTAACATCCAAAGCCTAATTTTCATCTGGTTTACAAGACCCACTGATTAGTGCTGGCAAAGGTTTATCACTCTCTTTCTGTGAAACCATCATTTATTGATGCTTGGGGGCAGGCTGGACTTGTGTTTTAATTGCAGATAGAGTCACTAGATGGAGCCAGCGTCATTTCTGCAGGAAAGCATCTTCATTTTATAACCTGCCCTAGCCTGGATTTGTCAAAATTTCCTGCTTCGTAAAGACCTTAGTTCAGTTTCCAAGCACAGGATTTTAACGGCCTGCATATACAACTGCAAGGTCGCCATATTGCTAAATGAGTGGTACAGTTTTAGTGTGATGATAATTTTTGTACAGATTGCATGTAGTTGTAATATAATCATGTTTTTTTAGGGTCTCATAGATTCCACAGGCATTACTAGAAAAGAAAAAGAAAGAGAAAACATGCTTATTTTCCAGTTTTAAGGTAATATTCGGCTGGAGAAAGAATAACTGCCAGTAAACCAAATGCAGTAGGCCCTGGTAGAAGAGGCAAGATGACTTCCAAAGGAACCAAACGGTGGACAGGCCTTCTGTGTTCATTTTAGAAGCAGGGGAGGAGGCCATTCACCATCATGACCTAAACCATCACAGTTTGACCTAAGGACCTCTCCATTACCTGGTGCTCCACATACACACCATACTGTCAGTAGCACCTGGATGGCACCTGTCGGCTTCAGGAGTGCATGTGGTGGATTGGAGGGTCTTTGTAGCCCAGAAGCAAGGAGCTGACAGGAGAGACCAACATCTGTCCTCTGGTAGGTCAGAAGGTAATGGCACCCACATGAAGAAACCTGCCTCCCAAGATCCCCTTCACTATTCCAGCCTGATCAGCAGTCACCACTGCCTGTAAGAGGTCATCCTCCTGTGCATTTTCAAATGTCCCAGCTGAAGGCCTTGTCACCTTTGCCAATGCTCCTATGTAGTTTCTAGGATAGAGCATGACAGCAGAAGAAGACAGAACCTACATCTGCTAGACAAGAGACCTTGAAACTGATAGTGGCACATCAGGAGGGAGAGTCAGCAGGTGGATCTAGTAAATGTAGGTAAGGTCATGACCATTGCATACATGTTCTAGAGGCAGATGGAGCCACAGCCAGCCACTGATGGAGGAACAGGTGAGGCAATGACAGCTAAAAGGCAATGGTGGCCTGCAAGTGCAACTACCACCTTGGTCCAGGGTTGTGTCAGGGTGGGTGCTTCACCTCCTACTTCCTGTAACATGCCAAGGGAGGTGAAAGTGTGAGATGATGGGTAGTGCCTCTTGCATCTTTTCATCAAGGACATGACATGGATCTTGCACCCAGCTTCCTGTGCCCACAAAGAGAAAGCAGACAGTCTCCTACCACTGACCAATTCAGCTTGGTCTTTTTTAAACAGAAATAATTTTATTAGATAAAAAAATGGTGATCATACTGGGGAAGTTTCAAAGCACAGGAAAATATTAAAAAAAAAAGGTGGGGGAAGAAGAAAAGATAGTACTTGTTGAGTTATCTCTCTGCCCAGGTCTTTTCTGCCTCTGAGGCCCCCTTTTTCTTTCTTTCCCAAAAGATCCCAAACACCAGAAGGTCCCTGGCACTTTTTGCCTTCATGAAATTGGTCAAGATACCATGACTGGTCTAAGAGGAGGGTGTGGGGAGTTAGAAGTGCACAGATGTCCATAGGCAGATAAGTATTTAATTGTATTTCCATTGATGGCATAGATAGGTAGAGCTGTGACGGTGCTGGAGGGCTACATCTCCCTCAGCCTATCTGGTGTGAAGATGGTTACCAGGCTCTCTGAAGCAAACCGTGGGTATTCTCTAAGAGGGAAAAGCCATCATGCACACAGAGAAGGCAACACCAGAATGATATTCTCCACAGCTGTCTAGCAGGATAAATCCTGACCTGCAAAACTGAGTAGGGAATTGGACCCATGAAGATATTTTCTCTGTAAACCTACCTAAATCTGAGTTACAACACCTTGGCTTTTAAAACACGTGGATGTTCTTATGCTCCTGGATCTTTATACAACAGTTTAGGTTTGAAAAAAAATCAAAGCAGCTTGTAGAGCAGTTGGAGAGACAATACAAATCCCAACACAGCCCCTCTCACCTCCCCAGGAAGGGATCAGGCTTGGAATGTGACACCAGGAGGGCTAATCCTATCACTGCCCTCTTTCCAGGAGCACAGGAAGTTCCTCCCCCAATTTCAGGCTATCAGATAATGGCAAATGGCTAAGGAAGGAGAGAATCAACACATACTGAAGCTTGGGATTTCCAAATAGGACTTGAGTTATACACCAAACCAGGTCAGAAGGTCTGTTCTGCAGCAAGCTGCTGTTCTGGAACTTTTTTTTATACTCTTGTGTTGAGGTCAAATTTCAATATATGCAGTTTCCCTAATTCTCTTCATTCCTAGAGTGATTCTGAAATATAAGCAAGGTCCTGCAAAACAGTTGTGTATGACTAAGCTCTACTGTAGGAAGATCAGCTGAACAGCAGATTTTTGTCAAAGCTACGGTTTTTATGGCTGATGCAGGTTTTGGGAAAGCTGTTCTGCAGCGTCTCTGCAGATAAGACCTACAGTCATAGAATGGTTTGGCAGTCAACCAGTGTGGAGCACACTCAAGGAGAAGGCAGACGTGTACCAGGAGTGTTGCTCCTTGCCAACATGCATGGCAGATGCCTCTCTTACAGTTTACGCTGTGACAGCCAGCTCTGATGTCAGATAGAGCTAAACCTTATGAAGCAATTTCACTTCCTGTTACTTTGACACTTTCAAGTCCTTCCATGCCCAGAGAACAACCTCTGAAGAACCGCTTGCCAGTGTTACCTCCACCTAAGAGCTAAGAGATTTTTCTAGTAAAAACTTAAATAATACTGAAAGCATTGAAGAAATATGGAAGTCACTTTTTTCTTTGCTGCACTGTTCTTTCTGGATCTCCTCGCTTGCTGTCACGGTTATCCACAGTATCCCTTGCCTGACATAGAAGATGCAAAGTTCATTGAAGACTGTGTGAGAGCTCACAACAAGTTCCGATCCAAAGTGAATCCACCAGCCAGCAATATGTTTCGCATGGTAAGGGGGCATTCGTGATCTGTTTGAAAAGTAATGTAGATTTTGCTGCTGAGTTAGGCCATCTTCTTCTTAATTTTCTTCTTGATTTTCTTTTCTGTCAATTATTTTTTTACTGTATATGTTATTTCTTCGTATGAAATAGAAAATATATTAATTTTCACAGTATTGTTCAGTTTTAATAATTTGAAGGGAATTCCTTGTTTATGGATGGATTGCAACTCTAAACTTTAACCAGAAGAAAGGGCTGTACTGCAAAACATAGCGTTCAGTTCTCAGCATTTCATTTACCTCTTTATAAGAAAGATAGTAGTCTGTTTTATGTTAGTCTGGTTTCATATGGGGAAGCTGTTTGGTATTAAAAAGCTCCTGCTCAATAGGGTTTGTTGAAAATCTGTCATCTCCCCTTGTTTCTTACAGTCTAGCACATGTGTTGAAGAAAGGGGGTTCTACCAGGACATCCATTTAGATACCCGATCTTCATTCACTGTAGCAGGGAGTAAGGATATTAATATCAGGGGTGGAAAGCAGAGCTTCCTGTTAATAAAATGGGTATCAGACCAGGCCATGGATAGGTCTCAGCTCGCTCGGTGGGATACATGAGGAAGAAGGTAGAGAGATAGCTGAGGGAGGTAACCCCTCTCAGCTGGTGTCATTACTTTTACATTACATTGATGTCATGAGCCCTCCAGCAGAGCAGTGCAGCTGGGAAGGAAGTTAAATGCATAACCGCATGCATGGTATGAATCATTTCCATGAAAGGAAGTTCATAGTAAAGGGGTAAAATTCAAACTACTGGCAAGATTTTAATTTCTTGCCATTTTAAAACAACAAAGCTTTTATCATCCCTAGCATCCTGAGCAAAGTGCTGCACAGCCTAACTGCAAGTTGTGTGAAGAAATCTGCTTGCATTTGATTTGGACATGTTGGTTCCTAGCTTTGTTTTGTAGTCTCCAGTCTTTGTATTGGAAAGAGCAAGTAATCGCTGCTTATTTACCTACTTCACACAAGATGTCCATCCGATCAAAGCTGCAGATTGCTTTATTAATTGCAAATCTGCAATTGCAGATTGCTGTGTTGCTTTATGAAATCCCTCCAGACTTGAGGATAACCATCGTCCTCCATGTTCTTTCTGCCCTTTCCAAGTCTAGTGTCCCCTTCTTAAGGTGAGGTGCTGCACACAGCATTTAACAGGACTTCTGCACTGGTGTAATTATATACCTGGGCTTATTCTCCATTCCTCAAGGAATTTCTAACACGTTATTTGCTGTTGGACTACTTCTAAACATTGATTTACAAGTGGTAATAGCCAGCTCCAAACCTGTCATTATAAATACAATGTCAAAATTGTTTGGGTTATTTTTTTAAAACACATCCATGATATTTCTCTGTACAGCATTTTACCTGCCATTTCATTCAGTGGCAGTCATTCAGTGGCATAAAATCTTCCTGCAAGTCTCGCAGACTGGTTTCTCAAATTGTCATTTGGGCCACTCAGGGTTGGAATGGTTCCTCCTCAGCCCAGCAGAGATGAATGAGACTTTTGTCTGCTGGGGCCACAGGCTGAGGAGGGAGAAAAGCAAAGGGGCAAAAGGGAAGGGAGCAGCTGTTCCTCTTCTCTCCCTCCTGGCCAGCAGAACAAAATTCCTATCTGATCTAGTGGTAATTGCAAAGTGCAAATCCCTGTGCAGCCAACAGCTTCCGGGCACAAAGTCCCTCAAGCCACTTCAAGGCTGGGGGTTTTACCCTGGTGCCTTCTTTTCTCAGGACAGTCAGCTTAAAGACTGCAATCCAGCTCTAAATATTTCAGGAAGTCATATACCACATAATCCTCACAAGTTTCTGCTTTAAAATGTTTGAATTAAGCCGAGTCACTGCAGTGCAGGTTATAGTGTGTTTCCTTTCTTTTCTACAGTCCTGGGATGCTGCTTTAGCTAAGACTGCCAAAGCATGGGCAAAGAAGTGCAAGTTTAAGCACAATATCTACCTTAAAATGCGGGGCAAGGTGCACCCCACCTTTACTCCTGTTGGAGAAAACATCTGGACCGGCACAGCCACCATCTTCTCTGTGGATGCAGCTCTCAATGACTGGTTTAACGAATTCAGGAGCTATGATTTCAGCACCAATCACTGTACTGGCATGTGTGGTCACTACACCCAGGTGAGTCTTACAGGCCCAGTGGTTTCACAGAAAGTCCCAAGAACAGGCTTGAAACGGGCCGCTTTGTAACAGGAATTCATAGAATCATGGGGTTGTCAGAGTTGGAAGGGACCTCTAGAGATCATCTAGTCCAACTCCCCTGCCAAAGCAGGATTGCCCAGAGCACATCACTCAGGACTGCATCCAGGTGGGTCTTGAAGATCTCCAGAGAAGGGGACTCCACGACCTCCCTGGGCAGCCTGTTCCAGGGCTCTATCACCCTCACTGTAAAGAAGTAATTACAACAGGGATTTTCACCCTCCATGGTTTATTGCTGCATGAGAGTGGAAGTAACTATTCTGATCCCCAGGGATGTTTGAAGCCTGTTTTCAGTGATGTTGGAAAGGGATTATCCCCTGACAATTTCATGTTTCCAGGGGAGCCAGATAATAAATGCAAAACATTATCAAGCAGTCGCTTGTCTAAGCTGCCCTATGGGTTGTCAATGTTGCTCCTGTGTTGGCAGTTTTAAACTTCCACAAGAGCTTTCCCCTTCTTCTTCCCTAAATACTGTTGCTTTTTCAGTCTTGGAAGGGGTGCATTACATTTTTCCCTTTGCCCTTCAGGTCGCTTGGGCAGAGAGTTACAAAGTCGGCTGCGCAGTTCACTTCTGCAATACAGTTGAAAATTTTCCAGGGCTCTTCCGAGCAGCACATTTTGTTTGCAACTATGGGCCAGCGTAAGTAAATTAGGGCATTTGGGGCTTAGGGGTTTTATTTTTAAAATAGCCTCTAACTGACCTGATACCAGATATTAACAACAATGGGAGCAGTTGTAACAAACGTCAACAGAAGCTCTGTCCACGTATCACTGGTCTGAGGGAAAACTCTCCCTGGTCATCGAGAGCAGAAGCTGCTGGACATAGTCGGAGCTGCAGAAAATCTGTTTGCTAAAAAGCAAGCAATCAGATCACCTTAACCAAGAATAAAATCTGTTTTGACCGAAGAGTCTCTGCAGGAAGAGTAGGAAAGGTGCAAGCTTTCTGTTTTGAGAAAGATTACATCTATCTATGGCCCCACCCAAGCTTCAAACAAGACATTTTAATTGAAGAAATAAAAGGAAGACACTCCTCTAGTTTGTCTCATACCTTGTAATTTCTGAGTTTGCCTTTTACAGATTTTGGTTTTTTCCATGCAGATGGGTAATGAGAGATTAGAGACAGATTCTTGTACGCTTACACTGAATAATACAGTATTGCCTGAGAAGTCCTGTTAATTTCAAATGGAGAGAGTCACCAGGTAGCTGTTCCTCATGCCAGTGAGAGCTTTAATCTGATTTAAAAGCATTTCAAACAATTGCAATGTTCAGGTTTTTGATAAAGGGATTTCCTCCCCTCCCCATTTGCTTTGCATGATCAATTACTCTAACAATGTGATGAAACCATGTATTCAAATTGCTTTTCAAACAACTGAGCTAACAAAATGTTGTTGTTCTGCTTTGCAGGGGGAATTACCCAAGAAAACCATATATTGCAGGACGACCATGCAGTGGATGCAGTAATGAGAAGTGCGTAGACAAGCTGTGTGGTAAGACCAAAGGGATCAACTAAGAAAACTGCATAGAAATAAAAGTGGCATAATTATCAGTAGAAATATAGCAGTGAGTTATATTTGCACTAAGTATATAGAGGTCTGTAGCCCACTGCACAGCAACAGTACCAAACCATGGTAAGAATAGTGTAAGAAGGAATTAATCGAAAGATTTTGCTGTTGGAGGTAGAAGACAGAGTTTCTGATGAAGAGAAGTATCAGTTAGACTACCTCCCACCTTTTGTCTGATCAGGAAGTCAAATCTAAAACTTCAGCCCCAACAATATTGTCTGTCTAGTGCTTTTTTTCCGTAGCAGAAGTAGTATAGTCAACTTCCGCTTTCTTGCTTTTTTAGTATGTCCTATCACAATTTCTGGAAAACGATAGTTGTGAACCAGTAGTAAGACTATACTGAAAGGCACACTTATTTCTAACTGCTGCAATTTGTTGAAATACAGTAGTGAGAGCTTGTTTTTCCACAGCAGTTTGTGGCTGTGTACTTTTATGTCATTATACCTAGGCCTAGATTAGTCACAAAGAGTGTTTTAAATAAACAACTATGTCTTAAATCAAAGATGAATTTTATACAGAGGTTTAATGGGGATGGTCTCTACTAGCCAGGCTTTAGAAAGCTTCAGCTGTAGAAATAATTGAGCGTTTGGTATCTTTATTTCCTTCCATGGTATCCTGGCTGACTCATCTTGAAATCTCAGACTGATGCATCACAGGAAAACTAGAAACATCTCAAAAACTAGAGGGAGAGGGGGAGAGAAAGAAAAGAGCTTTTAAAAATTAAGTGCTAGATCCTACAACTCATTTTACCATATTCTCCTATAGGGCAAATCAGCAATTCTGATAGGATGCACATAGGCAATCCTGCAGACGCATCAAAGCTCTTAGTAAAGGTGTATTTCTGTGATAAATTTAGTAGCTAGGTTCGTCTGTCTGTAACTAATTAAATTTGCTTTGTGTATCAATTTAAAATAAATTCCGAGTTTTGTTTTTATTTGCTAGTCCCTCATCCCCGTGAAACAAATTCTTCCTAATGCATGCACTTCTTTTGTGCTTCTCTTTCAACTCAGTGAAAATTATGAGCCCCATGTCAGCCAGGAACCCACTCTTTTTTGGCCTAATTCCCCTTTGCAGGATGCTTTAAGCACTGAGTAGCATTGTCAGGGCATTCATCCAGGCAGCAGCAATGGGCTGGCTTCCTTTTCACATTAAGAGCCACCACTCATTTTTTTTCCTTTTCTGATCTCTTTACAGAAAATACAGAACGTGAGAAGTTAATAAGTACGTATCGAATTGTTCTTAATTACTTTTCCCTAAGTGTGGATAAGTTTGATGGATCTTAACACTTGTTTCTTCACTGTTTTTTAGATTATGCCTACTGGTATCCAGACTGGGACACACAGCCTCAGCCACCACGGCCCCGTCCCCCCAGGCCTCCCGTGCCCCCACCTGCTGAGCATCCACATCCCTCTTGTGACCAGTACTGTATTAGTGTTTTAATTTTAAGGCCACTCTTTTTGGTACTGAGTGCTGGTGCTGTTCTTTTAGTACAACAGCGGTTTCCACACACATTTTTTTATGAGTAATGACTAATTAAGATACTGATAGTGATCCTACTGCTGTATTACTCTCAGGGAATTGCACACATCTGCAAAAAAAAACTTGGTCATCTCTCCATTATCCTTGTGATGTTTATCCAACATAGAAAAAGCTGCTTCTTCACTTAAGGCAAGATAAAAGGGATTGTATATGGAGTTAGTGTAATTTATTGGCAATAGCTACAACATGCTTCTTTGTCAGCACAAGCTTCTTAGCTCTGGCTCAGCAGCAGCTTTCTAGAGGTACCACACAGACTATATATTACTATACATGCTAACAAGCCTCCTGGAAACCTGGAGCATCATGAAGAGACATGTCTGAAGTGGCATAGTAGATCCAAAAGAAGCAATAACTCATCTCCTTCACTTATCCAAGACATCACTTTCCCCAGGTAATGGATATTTAACAGTATATGTTTTTAAACACAGAAAGAGTAAAGCTTGTCCTTTACTCTCTTTAGCCTATGTGTATCAGTCTCCATTAAAGTTACTCTATTGTCACTTGTAGTACTCTGTTCTTCTCTCAGAATTAAGCTTTGTCCTCTGTAGCTGGAAGAATGCCAGGGAATGTTGATAGGGCAAGAATTAAGATGGAGTGTCAATGGGGAGAGCTTAATTTTAGGATGTGATATGGTGGCAAAATCTGAAATGCAGAGTAGATGTCAGCAGGCAGGGAAAGGGCAGGGGAAGCAGGAAGGAAAACAGGAGAGGGAAGATGAAATGGGCCCAGGACAGATTCTGGTTTGGAAATGGGATATCTCAGCCTCATTAAAAAAGCCCAAACTGTTAGCCCTCACCCCCTATTGCTTCCATATACATTTGTTAGTAAGGAGAACAAACCCGTCTTTCAAGCTAAGAGATACTGGCTGATATTAGCAACACATAACTTTGCTATCAATATTTAAAGCTCTTTCTCCTCCTGTATCTTAATCCTAATGTTTTGAGAACACAGTGACTCAAATTCTGAGCCACACTGCAGCTTTGAAGGAGCGTGGCACCCCACAGAATATAAACGATCCCCAAATGTTTGGGCTGTTGTCACATGCTGCAAAATGTCACCATGTAAGAACATACATATTTAATTTCACAACTGTCAGTCATTGTCTGCTGCCATCGTTTATATCTAGCAACAGCAAGGAGACTAGGGGCAAGTGCTTGGGAATGGGACACATGGGACAGCTGACCCAAGCTGACCAAAGGAATATTCTCTATAAAGTTGTGTTCAAAAAAAAAAAAAAAAGGTAGTAGTAGAAGAAGAAAAGTAGGGGGCTGTCTTTCAGAAAAACCATTGCTCAGAGACTGGGCATCAGTCGGCCATTGGGGGTGGTGGGTGATTGCCTTTGCATCACTTGGGGGTTTTGTTTGTTTATTTGTTTCTCTGCCCCCCTTCCTTCTTTCCACATATGTTAAGGTGTCTTTATCCTGAACCATGAGTTTTCATACTTTTCTTCTTCCTGTTTCTCCCTTCATTCTGCTGGGGAAAGGCAATGAGCAAGCAGTGGATGCTGGCAAGGGTCAACCCAACACATCAATCTGATCTAATAAGGGGTTCATAAGGGAGTTGTTAGCACAGTGTTTCTGAGCCATGATTCCCTCAGAGGGCATTTTCACCTGTAAGCAGCCTTCCCATGAATAGCTGGAGATGAGTGACCCACAGGACCTAGTGTGTGCTGGTGGGGCTGCTGTTGCAGGCTCACCAACCTGAATGTGGCCTTGCCAGCAGCTCTAACACCTACAGGACTGCACGTGCAGAAGTGATAACCGGGACCTACACTCAGATGTTCAAAGGATGCAGATTCCTAAAATGAACCCTGGAGTTGGAAGAAACCCAACCTCATTTTCACAGAGATGTCTAGGCAGGGACTGTGGGAAAGGGCCTGAGCTTGATGGACCAGTGATAGTTAAGGGCAGTGTGAGGAAGAAGGTGGTGGGCCTGAGCAGGGAGTGTTGGGCACCCAGGGCAATGTGTACGGGACGTGGGCACCCAACTCCTGGCTGTGAAACCCAGTGTGGGTGCTGGGCACTCAGCACGACACAGCGCAGCCTTCACGGAACCCAACTCTGCTGGAGGCTTGGGTTGCAGGGAGTGCAATACAGGTTGCTAAAGCTTGGGAGGAGAAAGGGATAGCAGCATACAGCACAAGAATGTGATCACAGGAGAAACCCCTCAATAACTGCAGCATATCTGAATTGCAGTTCTCAGCCAAACTTCCCCCTCCAATAACTCGATGTGCAACCAAAGTGACTGTTCATACTGCAGGAAAAATCACGGTTCAAATCAATTATTTCTCGCAGCATTTTGGCTCAGAGTAACAGCCTTAACAGCGATGTTATTTTCATGAAAAACAGATTTATCCAAAGCTTTACTGCAACCTCTAGTGATTGTTATAGATGGGATGCTGGTGGCCAAAGAAACAAAAAGAAAGAAGCCCAAAGGGCAGGAGGGAAGAAGCTTGTGTGCTACAATTAAAGAAACAACAAAGAAAGAGAGAGAGAGACAAAGCTGGTACAGCTCTGATGTGAACTTGTAGCTTGATTTCCTTATTCTCGTAGCTACAGTCATGAAATATGACTCATTTCCTGTGACCAACGCCATGTTCAATTACCATGGCTAAGATAAGTCCAGCCCACAAGCCTTCCAAGCAAAACGCTGCTGGTGCAGCTAAAACCACCTCTTACAGCTCTGCTCTTGAAGCTGGAAGACCAGAGCCTGAAAATCATGACAAGCAGATTTTCTGCTTGTGTGCTGGCTTTTCTGCACTTTTGTCATTCCTCCGACTCCTATGAGCCACTGACGTTGCCAGATGTTGGAGATCCAAAGTTTATTGAGGAGTGTGTGCAAGCCCATAACAGATTCCGGTCTGGAGTGAAACCATCAGCCAGCAACATGTTCTACATGGTAAGGGGATCTTCATGACTGTTGTGCAAGTGTGTAGCATTGTGAGGGTGTTTATGATTCTCAAAGACTGGTTTTGTGATCAAATGCAGAAAGAAAAAAGAAAAAAAAAAAAAAAGAAAAAACCACAACCTCCTGGGGTCATAAGAGCTACTTGTTTTTAAAGCAGAGAAAAAGGCTGTGATTATGAGATGGCTTTATACAATCAGGTACATGTATAGTTTTGCCTGGCTTAATTTCCTCATTCTCATTCTAAACTCAAGATTTCAACCATCAGTGCTGTCGTTTTGTGCTGTGAAAAGCCTCCTTGCTCCAAGGCACTGCAGCTCAACAGCCTGGGGTGTAATTTATGTGCAGACCTAAGCACAACCTTTCATACTTGAGTCGTCAAGGGCAGAGATCGTTGCCAAACAACGCTGGAGAGCTTTCTCTAAGCTTTCTTTGCAAGGCTCTCACGGACTGAGCCAACAGAGCAGCTGTTCCAAGGTGCTGGGGCTGCAGGGGAAGCCAAAAAGCAACAAGTGCAGCAGGGAGGAGTGCTGGAGGCACCAAGTCATAAGACAGCTCCTCATGATCCAAAATATACCCAAAAGTGACCACCTCTCATTTCAAACAGCTCGTGACACTTGTCTCCCTGCTGGGTGGCTCCTGGAACACCCAGCAAGGAGGAAGCTGTAAATGTCTGCACAAAGCTGGGCTCACGGCTGAGAAGCCCATCTCTGATTTGTGAGATGCTCAATTCCAGTAGCTTGGCAGCTGTCTCTTGCAATATCCATCAGCTTTTGTGCTTTGAGTGGGTAATACTGTGACTTGAGTGGGTAATGCTGTGTTTCTTCTTGGGTTAATCTCTACAGGTCTGTCAGATTGCTGTAGTGATTGCCCCAATTCTGATCTCTTTCATTTTGCTCCTTTTTCTTACTATCTCGCATGTTCACCACCAGAAGAGGAAATAACAACATCTGTAATTAGCCCCAACCAAAGTTCCAAAAAACAAACAAAAAAAACCTTATTTGCCATTTTTGGTTGTCAAACAGTAAAAAAGAAGTGCCTATTATAGAGGAGTGAGTAGTGAGCAAGCTCAAGTTGCGAGCCTGACAGGAAACAATTTAGTTTCTCTTCTAGATGTGTCTTTTACTTCAGCTTTCTTAGCGAAGTATCCCGAACTTCTAGTCCATAGAAGATACTCCAGACTCTTTGCTGGCTCTACAGTAATAAAATCTTGCTATGACATATTAAAAAACCAGTATTAATCTTTTTTAATTGTGCCTAAATTTTCCTTTTGAAAAATTAAAGAACTGAAAACTGAAAAAAAAAAACCAAATAAAGATTATTACAAATAAAATAAGCTACATAGTAAGTTTATTTTAAAGCACTGCAATAACCCTAGTCTTAAGTATGATGTCTCCTAGAAAGATTCTAATGTGAAGAAACCAGTACAATACATGAGAAAATAAATATATTATGAAAATGAAAGCACTGGAACTGAAAACAATGTATTTCTTCATTTTTTAATGGTCTTTAGCACTTCAAAAATGAGAAAAAGAGTTTATTTCATAGGGAACTTCTTATTGGCGTAGGTAACTATCCAGCAAGATATATGAAAGTGAAGACTACGAACTCAGTAAATTTCCACAATTTGGAAAAATAGTTTTTAAAAGAAAATACAAAACAGAAACTCCTTTAACTGCAAATAACAAAGCCCAACCATCTATACATTACATCTATAAATGTAATATATTTATAAAATGAGAATGCTAATCTAACATTTTTTATGTGGCAAATGTGACCCCTTTCCCATTCACCCAAAGCATTGCTTAGATTTGTTCCAGGGCTCTTCAAAATGAGCAGAAAAAAATCTCTGGTATGATCTTGCAATTTTTAATTACTTATTGGTAGCATAAACATTCGCAAATTGTTTCAGACTTATCCATGGTCCAAAAAAAAGTTATATAATCTAAAACATAGCTATAACATTTAACAACCACCTTTTCCTTAGTCACTGTTACTGATCTGTTCAAAAAAATTTCTCTAGCAATTCTATTATTTGCAGAAGCAACTGAGATGTTTTAATCTCAGGGTTTTAAACTCAGGGTAAATAAAACCAGGGGGTTTTTAAGGGTTTTTTTTAACAAAAAGTCCAGTCAAAAATAGTTCATCAGTGCTAAACAAGTTTATTTACATGACACAAACTGTGTCTAAGAGCACAGGCATATATTCCTGGTACTGCATTTTCCAGGAGGTACAATACTGCATTTGCACAATCACGTTGTGTGCACAAGGAAACCCAGCCAAACCAGACACCACCTCCAGTGTAAACAAAAGACATTACTATAAGTCCCTTGCTGAAATAACTGCTTTCTGTAGGATAGAATAGCAAGTGAATGAGTGGTTCTACAAATATTAATTCAGCGCTAATATTTGAAGCCACCAAAGACAAAGATGCAAACCAAAAGCTGAGTTTAAACTGTCCCCAAAATCCTGAACTGACCTGCAAGGTGGCTTTAATGCATGAGGAGGCACGAGACTCCAGTCTGACTGGTACAGTAAGCATTTCCCCTAATCCCCAGATTTCCTGTAAATTCCCCGTGTAAATTAAATCGATGTTTTCTCATGTCCAGCACAGGCTGGAAATGCACAGTGTGCCCCACACACTGTATTTGACTGAAGTACAGCTTTTGGTGTCCAACAAAGCAGTCAGCAAAGATCATCCGCCACCCCAAAAGCTTCCTCAAGTTTAATGAGTTCCTAAGTTTACATCAGAAATGAACCTACAAGCCAATTTACCATGTAGCTCTGTAAGCCTCAGAAGAAACAAAAATCAAATTAAGCCAAAGCACATATGCTACTGAGACCCAGCTTCTCCTAAAAGTTGCTCTGAATTACTGCGTTGCCGAGATAGCAAACTGACTTTTAGATATCTTTATTTTGCAGAGTTGGGATCCAGATTTAGCAAAGACTGCAAAAGCTTGGGCAAAGAAATGCCTTTTTGAACATAATACATACCTCAAAGTTCCAGGGCAGGCTCACCCAAAATTTACGCCCGTTGGAGAAAACCTCTGGACTGGCTCACTTTCTATTTTTACTGTGGAAAAAGCCATCACCGATTGGTACAATGAAGTCAGCGACTACAATTATGCCACTAATAACTGCAGAGGAATATGCGGCCACTACACACAGGTAGGAATGGCATTTCTCCATCTAAACCATGAATTAGCCATGCTATTTTGACACAGAAACTCTAGATTTCTGATGAAGATTCAATGAAGTGTTTTTCCAAGTGCCATAGTCTTATTTTGTTTCTGTGCAGACAAGATGTTCTCATGTCCCCATTTTAGGGAGGAAAAGAGTCATTGCATTATTATTTTAAATTTGCCAGTTGCATTTTGTTTGCAGGAAGAAAACAGGACAGCTGTCAAGCAGTCAAGTTTAGCCAAGCAGTGGCCAAAACCTAGGCAATGGCAACGGTCGTGGGCTGCAGTGCGTGGAGGGATGAGGTCTCAGCTCTGGCAGGCAGCCTCCACATGCCAAGGGCTGTGGAAAATACAGGCATATAAAGAAGTGTCTGTAGCTCTGCAAGCATCGTGTCTGCGTTTCTCCCAACCACGATTCCCAAAGCAAGAGGGTAAAGTGAAGGAAAGGAGTGCCACTGCCATGCAACCCCCCAGTCACTAACCACGGCTATGGAAGACCTGGATGGCTTCCAACAGTGGTTCTAGGGATTAGATTATGACCTGAGGCTACTTAATAGAATTATAGAATCATCTAGATTGGAAGGAACCTTTAAGATCATCGAGTCCAATCTTCAATCTAACACTGCCAAAACCCACCACCAAACCATGTCCCTGTTTGGGTGCAGGCGTCAGGATTGATAGCAACTGTAGCTAGAAGCTGTGTGCCTGCCAGCTTTGGGAGGCATCCTTGGGTCTGTACCTTCGGCTAACCCTTTGTTCCTCACACTGTGGAGAAGGTTTCCCCTAGGTACAGTTATTGCAGTTACCACATCCACATCCCCAGCATATGCCTCAGCTGGTGGCTGCCTGGGATGGGGAGGGTCCTGTGATGTCCTCAGGTATCGCTGTGCCCTCGTCTCCCCTCTCCTTCTGTCACAGCATTTCTTTTTCTGGGACTGAAGCATCTGGCTACACTGTAGTGTTTGAGCTGCATATAGGAAGCTGTATCAAACTGAGCAGCTTCTGGTAGACAGAGGTTGTAATGCCCTTGCCTTGAGATTATCTTAGTCATGGCCATGATGCTAAAAGGCAGGACTTCAGCCCAGACATGCTCCTTCTCCCTGCTCCTCCCATAACACCAGTACCTTCCAGCAATTTGCCTATACATCCCCACTGGATTTAGTACAGGGGCAATCAGCCCTGTAGGAGCTGTTGCAGATCACAAGCCTTTTCTACACAGGTTGGATCTTCTCTCCCCAAGGTAATCCCCAAGGTAATGGATTACCTTGAAGCAAAGGAGACGACCTTCACCTTTTCCTTCGCAAGAAAGGATAACTCCTTGTTACAGCCAGTTACTCTGTCTTTGAGAGTCATTTTAACAAATGTTTGGTAAATTGGGCAAAACAATCAGGTGCTTTTTCCAGAACAAATGATTCTTTTGAGATCCATCACTGCTGCTTGCCCCCAGGAAGCCTGGCCAGGGAGAGCTCTTTAGCCAATGTGTTGTCGTGAAACAGAGGAGGGCAGGTCTTCTCCATAACACTTCAGATATTGAAGGAAAGCGTTTGTCACTGATATACCTGCCTGTCTTTTTGCAGGTCGTTTGGGCTACAAGCTACAAGGTTGGCTGTGCCGTCCACTACTGTCCCAGCGTGACTTACTCGCATATAACCAACGCAGCACACTTCATCTGCAACTACGGGCCAGCGTAAGATTTTTCATTACAAATATTCACAGGGTTTGGGTCCTACCCCTTCCCTTCCACAACATGCAACTTTATTAGGTCAGTCCATCTATTAATGGATTTTGTGGGAGGAAATGGCCCCCAAAATAGAGAAAGAGGTACACATCTGTCCAAACAGCTTCTTTTTTTTGCTAGATGAGGGCTATGTATTGTAGCCAAAAAGCAGTGGCAGAAAGGGTAAAATATAACATGCTGACATGAAAATAATAAAGTGATCATTTGAAAATTAATCCCTTGCTCCTGAGTGTAACAAAGATGATTCAAGGATTGGAGCATTCTCCCTTATGAGGAAAGGCTGAGAGAGCTGGGACTCTTTAGTCTGGAGAAGAGAAGGCTGAGGGGAGACCTTATTAACGCCTATAAGTATCTAAAGGGTGGTTTGAAGGAGGAGGGAGCCAGACTCTTTTCAGTGGTTGCCAGTGAGAGGACGAGGGGTAACGGGCATAAGTTGGAACATAGGAGGTTCCANNGAAAAAACTGCTTCACAGTGAGGGTGACGGAGCCCTGGAACAGGCTGCCCAGGGAGGTTGTGGAGTCCCCTTCTTTGGAGACTTTCAAGACCCGCCTGGATGCAGTCCTGAGTGACATGCTCTAGCTCTGGGCAGTCCTGCTTCAGCAGGGAAGTTGGACTAGATGATCTTTATGGTCCCTTCCAGCTCTAAAAATTCAGTGAAATTCAGTGAAGATGGCCACAGACCATTGCCAAGGTACAAGCCCAAACTCTGAAACTATTTCCGCATGTGCCTGCAGAATTAAGCCTCTAGGTCAATGGTTTGGATAAATATTGAAGTGTGCAATGCTTGCAGCTGCAATCCAAGCAGCTGAGGGCTGCTCATGAGGCTGGGGCTGCTCAAGGCAAGATTTTATCCAGAGGTCCTTCATATGCATAGTCCATAGGATATCCAGCTAGGATGGAGGTTTTTTACCTTTCTCCAGTTAATTAAGGCCACTACAGCCTAAAAACAGCTTTAAAAGCTTTATATGCATACTGTTTTGGGCCAAGCTCATGAACTTGAGCAAGTTTGGCATTCCTGTTGCCCATGTTTCATCCTTGGAAGAACATGTACCCCTGACCAGATACCTTGAAATGACACAGCTGCTGCTGTGCAAAAGCAAGAAACCCCCTCTCCCCAGAAGCCCCACATCCAAATGGGCTGGGCAACCGTTGCCTCTGCCAGTTCTTGAGCCAAAAGCCACTGATCACCCAAAGCAGCCTCTCCTTTCCCTTCTCAGCACCTGCTAGATGGTGCAAAAACCCTGTCCACAGGCAAGCAGGCCCCCAGCACTGCTAGAAAGTTCTGTCCCTTGAGCCTCAGCCCTGGATCCGAAGACAAAATCCAAGCCTTGCTCCTTCTGCCCCATAGCCAATATCTGTATTGTGCAGAGGATCATAATCGCGCTGGATTGCTTGCCCTGCATTAGCAGGGATCCCATGGGTAAGGAGAGGGTTGCCCTCACCCTCAAACTGTACCCAGCAGAGCAGCCCACTGCCAAGGGTCAAAGCAAGATGCACGCACAATTTCAGTTCCTAACTGAAAAGTAACGAGGTTTTACCACAAAGTAATCCACTGCTGAGATTGCATGCATATAAAATCTGTCTCAGTGAGTTTATGGGCAGTTTGAGGCCCACTGTAAATCTCACTTTGGCCATGTTCCAAGCAAAGTGAAGTCCTGAGCTGTGTTTGGGGCAGTATCAAGTATGGTCAGGTTTGACACCCAATTATGGGGCCAAGAACTTGGTCAGAGGTAGCTGATACCACTCACATTGCTGGCAGAAGGAGTGAGCGGGGAGAGACAAACATCACGCCTAAAGTATTTACCAACAAACAGATGAAATCATTGCCTAAGAGAGATTCTCCAGCACCAGAGACTCCTCTTCAAGGTTAAATATCCACATACAGACAATGTAACTGAATCTGCTTTTGCTCCTATAGCTTAGAGCCAGCTTTGAGAGCCCACAGTTCACACACAGAGAAATTATCCAGAGCTGAGACTATTTTAATTACCAGGTTTGCAATACTGCTGTCTCCAGATTCCTAAACAGGGTGCCCCACTACACTTCACCTTTTCTGCTTTTCTGTGTGTCTTGGGCACGGGGCACTCAGACAGGGGCTGTCCAAAACCCACCTCCCTATCAACACAAAGGAAGCAAAACCTAGGTTAAAAACTAATTAGCAGTAGGGATTAACATTCTCCTCCCAAGAGCATCTTGAGAGCAGTGCTATTTTCTTTCCAGGGGGAATTACCCACAGCAGCCATACAAGGTGGGAGCAGCGTGCAGGGACTGCAGTGGTGATCAGTGTGCCAGCCAGCTGTGTCGTAAGTAGAAGACAACCAGCTCTCCTCCCCAAGCACATGTAGAAAGGGAAAGAGCACATAGAAGATCCTGGCAGGAGGCAGGCACAGCGCCCTCTTGTTCCTAAATATAGTCTGAAAAACTGCAGTTGGAAGCCAAGTGAGCAGTGATGCACAAAGAGAGGGGAGGAGAGTGGAAAGAGCCGTTTTTCTACCCTGGGGAGCGATGGGATGAGTGATGCTCTTCAGGTCCTGGAGGGTATGGTACAGGAGATATAGTGGCTGCAGTTTAAGGTGGCGTTATCCCTGCCAGAACTTACTGCTTGCAGAAATGGGAATATCCCCTCCTGGGGGCTCCAGGTTACTAACTGGTGCATGAGCCGTGGCTTGAGGCGGTGCAGGTCCTGGCCAGCCTTCTCCCTGCCATGCTGCTGCGGGAGGGGAGAGCTGCCACGGCTTGCCAAAGCTGCTCGCTCCAGTGAACATCAGCCAGGCCATCTGCTTTCCCCCTAAGCACCGGGAGAGAGCCAGGCTGCCATGCAAGAGCCCTTCATGGGGACGCAGTGCTCAGCCTGAGCCCCTTGGCAGCCCACCCGATTCTCCAGTCCTTGGCTTTGTAATGGCTGGATGGGGTCAGGAGGAGAGGAGACCTTCTGCAGTTCCCCTAAGATGGACAAGGCACTGTGTTGTGGAGCTGAGGGTACAGTCACATTTTTCCCTAGCACCCAACTCTGGCTGAAATAATGGAGAGGGAAGTTGATGTTAAAACAGCAGTGTTGCAGGAACGAGAGGGAGAGCCCGATGCACAGGACTGTTTGATGTTAGCTACAGGCTGAGGATCTTAAATGCAAGGCACTGGGCAAAAGCCAAAGTGATCTTGGGAAGAACAAGCCCTCCCTATGCCAGCCACTGGTGGGAGGAGAATCAACAGGGTGTAATCAAGTGCTCTTCAGCAAAGCCCCAAGGGTCACTACAGGGCTCTCCTAAGTCAGTGGGTCTTTGCTGCTTCTTGGAAAAAAATAGAGCTCCCAAAGCTGCACTTATGAGCCCATCATCAGCCTCACACTTCACTCCCTTTTGCTTAGACTCAAATTGTTTATAATGTGTAAATCTGCTGATTTTTTCCCTTCTTTTCTCTCTCCAGAAAATGCAGAGCGTGACAAAGTCATCAGTAAGTACCGCCAGAATCACTGCTTCCGTTTGTTGCCCTCAGTGCAGTTATACTCCAATACAAGTAACCTGTTTCATTCGTAGGTGATTCCAAGTGGTACCCAGAGTGGGACAGACCCGCGTGTGATGAGTACTGCATCTCTGTTATTGCTTTAAGGCTGTTACTCCTCATACTGGCAGTCCTGGCCAGCTGGCTCCTACCAAAATACTGCCCTATAGCACCCGCCAGCGAGTGACACGTGTGCACAAGAACACAAGAGCACTCGGGCCCGCTCAGCCCTTCCCTGCCCAGAAGCTACGGGCAGCACAAAGATCCGTAGAGACACTTTTTTTGCATCCACAGGTGATTCCGAAGCACGTGGGTTGCAGGCAGCTGCTAAGAGGGATAACAAGCAGCTTTCTCGGTGCTCAGGACCAGTAAATGGGTTTAAATTACCCATGCTTTTTGTCAAAGTGGAGTGAATGGGATCCGGCGGGTAAGGGAGCAGGCTGCCCAGGCAGCACCCTGGGGTGCAGGCAGCTGCTGGCCATCCTTATCTCGACAGGGCTAAAGGGTGCCCAGCCCAGGAGCCTAACCCCCCCCCCCCGAGGCTCCAGGCAGAGCACTCACCTCTCCTTCCTATTGCACTCTTTCCTTGGACACTCCTCCAGAGAGATGCAGAGTAGCCTGGACTTTTCATTTAAACATAGTTTTTTGGGGTTTTTTCCTTGCTGTTTCCAACAATAAACCATTATTTCCTGTTTTCCATGTGTGCCAATCATGTATTTGCAACAAGTTCTAAAGCTTAACTGTTGGTGCATGAAAAACCTCCATGTTCAGCTCCAACCCGAGAAACACAGTGCTGGGAAAGATGGCGTAAACCTCCAAATAAAAGCATGCTGTGCCCACCATCGTGCCTTTGGTGCAACAGCTGCCAAGGGGTGAGTCTCCTGCAACCTGCACATCTGGAAGAGGCAGAGAGCGGTGGGGAGGGCTGCGGAGTTCAGCTGGGCACGTCCTCTACTGGTCACCATCTCTCAGCTGGAGCGGAGGCTGGAAGGAGCAGAGCAGCACGAGCTCACAGCTGGACCTATGGGAGGTGGGTTTAGGTGCCTCTGCACCATGCCCACTCCCCACCCCGCTGCTGGGACACATCTTAACTGAAAACATTGGAACTGGGACCCAAAGTTTCTTACGTTATTCTTCCAGGAAGCGAACTGCTCACGCTTGAACCATCTCAGCATTTCCCGGATAAATCATTTTTCAAAAATGCAAATATGGCTGGGGACAAATTCCAAACTTTGCCCTTGATGTATCTTTACACGTAGCTTGATGGCTGGCAAAAGGCTCCGTAGCCAAGACATCACACACACAGGCAGGAGATGAGCATTTCCTTTTCCACATTCCAGCGACCAGGGTCCCAGTACCCACACTGGCCTACCTGTGAGAGAGCCAAGCACAGCTCTGTCTTCCAAACCGGGCAGATTAGGGTGTCTTTAAACAAAAAAATTCCCATTGCAAAAGCAAGGCTCTGTTAAAAAGAGCAGCTACTTTCCTCCCCACTTGTCTTGGTGCCACTCTTTGGTGGGAAGACCCAAGCCTCAAGCTGCACGTGTGTACGGTGTCTTGCACAGGGCTCCCACCCCAGCAGGGAGCCCGGCACAGCCTGTGCCCCACTGAAGCCATGGGCAACTGCTCCATCCTTCTGCTGCCAAGAGAAACGTGCCCAGGGAGCTAAAAACCAGCTGGCCCAGAATTCTCCCCTGCTTAGTTTAATCAATGCTTGGTCTCCAGGAGAGTAAACAGAAGGAACGCAGAGTCCTTAAAGTTCAAAACATTCACAGGGCTGTCATTTAACTCTATACTTCAGCAGCTCTAAGGAAACACCATAGAAAAAGCTTCATTAAAAAAACAAACCTGTAAATCACTGGGGCTTAGAGGAAAAAAAACCCAAACTTTTTAACATGGTTATCTTTTAAACAAAAAGCCTGAAAGTCAAGAAGTCAAAGCTAAACAAGTACTGCATCTCATTTTAAGGACATCCAAAAATCCAGGTATTTAATCCTGATGATCAAACCACTTTAAGCATATGCCTATGAATTCTGCAGCGATAAATGCAAAACACTGATACATAAATACAGCCCTTCAGGTACTTTTTTGCAAGTCTCTAAACTCTAAAATCAGTTTAAAGAGATAATTTGCAATAGTTCAAGCTGTTCCAAAAAATATCAAAAACTCTTTTTCACCCTTCCGGATCCACTTTGTTTTCTGATCTTTACTTTTTGCACAATTATAACAACTGTATAGCCATATTCTTTGAGAAAACAGGTGCAAAAAGCACCAACAGTGAGCCCACGCAGCCAGTTACAATCCAGATACAGACTCTAAGCAGGCAAATCCTTTGGTTTAATTTGCCTACGGGAACACGAGCAGGCTTTCTCAACTTTTCAGTTAAGGTAAATAAATGTCCAACCAACAATCCCTGAGATCTGCCAACCGTAACAACTGACAAAGCTGAAACACAATGCAAAGCCTTTTCACCCCACAACAACACAGGGACAAGACTCCTGGAAGTATGTTTTACTATGGATAAGAATTTGGTGCAAGAGCTATGGCTCTTAAAGAAGCACACTACCATGGAAACATATATAATTTAAGGCCAGGCTGCCACCAATCTGAGCTGTGTTCTCCTGCACTGCAGCTCGGGCAAAATTAGCTGATGCTGCTGGAAAACAATCACTTTTTCATAGGGTACTTTCAGCTAGATCAGGTTCCTGAATGGCAGCCTGCAAAAGCAGTGCAGGGAAACCAGCCCTACACTTGTTTGTAACTTTTTAAACAACAAGCCAGTCTTGTTGTCTAAAGCCAGAACTTCTATGCCAGTCCTCTGTAGTGAGAGGAGTCTCATCCTGTCCCACATAGCATCAAGGACTGCCCCTCCCCTAAAACACTACTCTTCCCTCCCCGGCTCCAGTCAGACTCCTCCTTTACTGGCTGGAGCTCTGCAGCCTCTCCTGGTGAGTCACTGGTGGGATGGCACTGTGAGAAGACATTGAAACCCCAGCATTGCAGGGCCTTCTGCTGAAATCAGTCCTTCCACTGTTTGAGAGGCCTGAACTACCTGACTGGTGCAGAACGTGGGTCACCCTGTCATCTGCTAAACACCAGTCTGTGCTTCTAGAAAGCTTTTCATCACTAGACCCATCAGCAGTTTCTGAGACAGACGTTTGTGACTGATTGATCGTATTCTCAGGGAAGTGATCTGCTGAAGTAGCATTTTCCTGATTGATCGTGCAGGTAATTAAACTGCCATTTCTGAATAGTGCAGTTCCTAAAAGGAGTGAGAGTTTTTTCCTTAACAATTAAGTGCCAAGAAGTGATCACAGAACTGAAAGGCACATCAAGGCAAATATTATCCCCTAACCCAAAGGACAAGCATCTCAGCTACTTCTCAACATACAGGTACTGGCTATTTAATCACATGTATTCTAAATTCTTATTTATATAGGCAAAAAAAGGAACGGCTGCATTTTCACTTACTAGTTTCAAATAAAAGGTCACTAACCTAAAAGCAGCGAGTTACAATGTTCTAGCATAATCATTTTCACTGCCTGTGCAAAAGAATTCCAACACAACCCAGAAACTGGTGTGGCTCTACCACCTCCTGATCATTACATTTGCTTCTTTAATCTCTGATGTATGAAATAAGCAACATCTGCTCTTCTGGTGAACTTTTATTTCATCAGAATTTACATTTTCAGGAAACTAAAGACCTCTAAACTTCCTTTTAAAAAGGGGAAGGACCTAAAAAAAACCCCAACAACACTCTTTCTTAAGACCTTCTTGCAAGCAAGAAATAAATTAAGAATATATTTAAAGAAAGACAAAAAGACCTAATGCTTTCCCTGCAGAAAGACACTTGCTTTGTACCACACTCTGTCTAATAATCTCTAGAATAACGGTAACAGGTGACAGTTTATTTATAGCATTCAATTAAGATTATGGTTTGTTGAATTCTCACATGAAGCTGTGAGCTTGTTTCCTGGAAAACATGATGCAGGCTGTGCAGCAGCTCACTAAATTCAAGGATTTAACAACACCATATTAAAATAGTTTATTAATACTAACGCAAGACATGTACAAATAATCAGCTTTACAGAAACAAAAGCATAATTCAGTAATAAATCTTGCCCGTTTTGCAACAGTTACTGCCATAACTGAGGCTGCATACACTCTGGTGGTCTTTCACACCAGAACTACCTTTAACTCTCACCCAATTCTCTGACCTTAACGTTTAACAACCATCATCAAACTCCTAAATGTTCCTGTTATGGAACTTTCCCTTTAGGCAGATAGGTATTATTCAAATAAACTCTCTTGCCTTCTCAAACAACAAAGCAGCACAGATTTTCTTCACCAACCCTGGCAATTTTGCACAGCTGCTTCAGGTCCACTAATTAAAGTGTACTTGTGAAACGAGAATGATCTTTCTACCAGTCTTTTCTTGTCCAGATTATGCTGACAGCAAGAAGTCTTAATCTCTTCCAAGTGTGAAAATGTTTGTTAACATGGGAGAAAAGCAAACATCTCAGGTGAATTACTTCTTTTTCTTTTTCTTCTTTTCATCTGCTGCCATTTTTAACTTGACTTCTTCCACAGGAAGTGCTCCTAATTTCTTCTTCTTTGCATTCTTAACCTTTTCCTTGATGGCTTCAATATCAATTTTTTTCTCAGTGGTGGCTACATAGTAAAAAAACACAAGTATTATCCACAAACCTCTTTCAGCAGAATTCCAAGGAGAACATTCCTATAAGAAATTCTATACAACTGCATTTGAACACAGATGCTACACTCGGCAAACGTACAAACTGTTACCACCCACATCTTAGACCACAGCTGTACTCCACAACTCATCCATACACACTCTCTTGGACATTGGCTTGGCTGGTCTCACATGACAGGAGACTAAATTAATTCTTGAGTTCTTGTACCCAGAGAAGCTTTTGTGGTATTTTGTCTTTTTGCACGTATTTGAGATACAGTACAGCCAACAGCAGGATTATTGAAAACTTACTGCCATCACAAAAAAGTACTGTATCAATGATGCAGGACACATACACTTTTTGAAAAATCTGAACTTTTCAGTTCATAAGAAACTGTGAAATATATAGTTCAATACTATGTAGCTGGTATATCTAATACAAAATGTACATAGCATATGTAATGGAATGAATGTGTAGTATAAGCAATGCATTCAAGAAAACAGAAGACTAATGTGTAAAAACTCAATCATCTGAGATGTTCTTGCTCTGCATATAGGGTTGTTTTACTTAACTTTTAGAAAAGCTACCTATCCTATCTTATACCAATGCTGTGGCATAAGTTTCCAATTAAGTATTGCTTCTGGGCCTCTTTTTCTTAACTGAAAAGTCATTTGAGTGCAAAAGTTACAGCAGCTTCACTACAATACTGAAAGCCAAAAACTGATGTAGCCAGAACAACCAACTGAGACAGCCATCCCAGTATCTCCACCAGGAAAATATTCTACAGAGAACTGTCATCTTGTAGGCACAGAGTTATGGGCTGCATGATCCTTCTACTGCCCCTGGCAACTGCAGGCACGGATTTAAACACTAGGATTTTTTTGCATGACCCTTTTATTTACTATATCTATACCTCTGCAAAATCACTCAGCCTAAGAATCAACAGCAAAAGGTTTTAGAACAGGAAAAAATAAACGGTTACCTTTCTTTGTTTTCACAACTGGCTTTTCTTTTGGTGGGATAAAAGCTTTATTTCTTTCTTCTTGTCTTCTCTTGATTGCATCTGCTTGCTTTGCCTAAAGTTACCAATAAAAAAGTCAAGTATCAGTACAGCAGGACAAAAGAGGCAAAAAAATCATAATATTCAAGTCAGCAGTCAAGTGTTTTTTCAGTGAACAGTGGGTTACAAGAGGTTTACCTTTATCTCTTGCACTTGCTTTCGTTTCTTCTGTCTTTCCTTCAAGAAGTATTCACCACTTGCTAATTCTTTATCAATCTGTGTAAGACAAATACCAAGAAGCTTTAGATAGTGAAGCATTATAAGCCAAACGTATAGTATCAACAAATCAGAACTTGACAGAAAAGGCCTCCCAACCTTAGAGCATGAAGATGATTTCAAGACATGATATATCCCTGCATAACCAAATAAAGTTTCAGCTGACCTGGCTTTCTGGCTGTGGAGGTGGGAATGGTGTGTACTCCTTCTTAGTATTTTTCTTCTTGGGCTCCTTGCGTTTTTTCAAGTTCTTCCGCTTGAACTTGGGCAAAAATCTTTCCCAACTTTGAGACCTCAGTTCAGGATCTTTTGATAATTCCCTTTTGATCATCAGAGTCTTCAGTAGTTTTATAATGTCATAAAGAAGTTATTAAGAAAAAATAGTATTCAAGTAGTAGTCAAGAGCTCCAAAATACAAGTTTCACTAAACTCTTACATTGAATATGCTACATCCCAACCTTCCACCTCTCACTGCATAAGAGGAGAGAAGTTTCATTACAAAGAGTAAAACCAAAAAGTTACATATGTCTCAAAATGGGGACAGAATGTACCAGAAAAGGTGCCCCAGTTTACATGAGCAAGTATCAAGAAAATAATCAAGAGAGGAAAGTCTACACACATTTTTCTTTTGATGCTTTCTCAGATACTGTTAATCATGTTATGGCAATATATCCTGGTAAAATAGAAGTTGTTTTTTTTTCAAAACAGCACATACAGAAATTCTCAAAACCAGATTACCACACAGAAACATGTAAATTATTAACATACAACTGTCTGAGAAGAAATAGTACTTTTTTGTAAACAAAGACGCACAGTGGAACACGCTAACCTTAATGTTATATATGGGATGTATATTCTTCATCGTGTCCAGAACAACTTTTCTAACCTATATTTAATTCAAAAAAAAAAAAAAAGAGAGAACTCAGCAAGTATTTAATATTCTAATCAATTAAAATACTGGGTGTGATATCATATTTCCTTTCTCCCCCATGCCCAAAAGCAGGTAATTAAAAAAGCTAACACACATGGCTAACAAGGAGGCACAGCACTTCAGAAATATCAAAAACATCATCATTTTTGTAATATACCCCCACGAGCCCCACAAATATTACTTTCATGTTACCATTGATTTTATGGCATCACAAGAAACTCTTGCTTTTGATAAGCATTTTTCTCCTACATAGTTTCTAAAAACATTAGATGTTCCTTAAGGCTATGTATCAAGCTGGGTAGAGAAGTATGCCACATAAATGGCCCATCTTCCTTCCCTTACCTCCTTTAGGCCACTAAAGGGTCCAAGAGCTGAAACAGTGTTGCCTTGCACCATAATATAACAGTTAGTTAACAGTTCCAGGGCCTACACCCAAAAAAAAAGAAATTAGGTAAGTGTAAACTGAAGACCCGACACAAATTTGTGTCTCAGCATTTTCTGGTCGCTATACCTATCAGAAATACCTTCAGAGTAGACCCTTTTGGCCCAAGAAGTCGTCCTCTTCTTTTTATAAAAGTGTCTCTCTTCCTCACCAGAGAGCCTATTTTAATGATGTCACATGCAATGTCATCCTGAAGGATGCGAACTGCCTAAAGAGAAATAAAGCAGGAAATATCATCTGAATGCAAATGCATTACTCAGAGCAGTCAAGAGAATACTGCAGTTTATTATTCTCACTTTCAGATCTATCTACTTTAAATAAGTATTTTATTTTGCTTGGCTCCCATATTTTGAAAACATACTATTTTATAAATATTACGATAGAATTTGATACAGACATCCAGGATTTAATACAGACCTGTTCAAATGGAACGCTTCTTGCCAGAAGTTTTATCAAATCTCTAGCCCTGATGATTGCATACGGATCAAAAGTCTTCTTGGTGGTCGTAACAGTCATGCTTCCCTCAATTAGATCCAGAGTTGCGTTCACAAACTGCAATATTTAAAAAGAAATAGCAAACCAATCTCTTAATAAGAATCTCAGAATTCATCTGTGGCAGTAAGAGCTAACAAACAAAATGCTACGTATTGATGCAAATCCATTTTCCAAATTTCCTAAAGTAACTTTCATCTTGAGGAAATTAACACACAGACACACACACAAAAGATGTGTCACAACACCAGAAACACCACCTCCCTCATCTCCTTGAATTCAGGCGCCACAAAGTTGTCAGCATCTGGATGAGGAGACTCTTGCTGCTGCAGAGAGCTTTGCTGACACCCTCTGTAAAGAGCTGCAAGTCTGGCTATAGAAGCCCTTGCTGATTTTGACGACACTACCAATTCTAAATGCAAGAACAGTAGAAAGATACACAAATAGAGAATCAGAAAAGCAACCTGCACTATTTTTATAAGCTTAAGTAACACCTGTACCTCCCAAAAGACAAAACACAGTATCACAATCAGTAAGTGTGCATACATGTTCACCCAAGGCTTTCTGGACGAGTGGCCAGCACTCTTTCAAGTACGCTTCTCTATACTTTGGAAATAATGTTGCAAAACTGCTTTCTTCCAGCAGCCCTTTAGGATTATCTTCTCTTGTAAAGGCTGGCTCTTTCCATCCATCTGGCACAGTGAGTAGTTCAGATTCATCAACTGTTACAGGCATTAAAAAAAAAGAAAAAGTTGGTTTTTTTCCTTCTCTTTCATCAGTGGCTATTACTTCTCTTCAGTTTAACTACAAAAAATACAATAAATTAAATCAGGGACACAAAGTTCTCTTTAATACTCTGTTGAATGCACTCGGCATCTCCTTTGACTTTTAACTAGTTACTGCTTTGTATTATTTATTAATATATATATTTATTAAAAAAAATAAATTCCACAACTGAGATATGCGTTGTGAGATAGGATATTATACACCAACAAGACATACCAGGCTGTGGCGAGCAGCCAGAACACTGTGAGGACAGAAGGACCACAACAAGCACCCACTGCTGTGCGCCACCCAACAGCTGCCTCTACCCTCTGTCCCCAGCGCCGCAGGCCGGGAAGCAGCCTCCCTCCCCCACGCTGCCTCTCCGCTCACACGCCATCGCGGTCGAACTCCTCAGCCCCAGGCTGCATGAGGAAACCGGCGAGATTCCCAACACCGGCCCGCGGACACGGGGAAGGACCCTCAACCCGAGGACTTCCCGGGCCAGCCAACTGCCAAGCCCGCCGGAACCCGCAACCCGCCCCCACCTGCCACCGCTTTCTTTTTGTTTCTGTTTTTTTGCTTCTCTTTTTGCTTCGCTCCGGCCTCAGCGGCCTCAGCAGAATCCGCCATGTCTGCCCGCGCGCCGCTAACGCTCACCCGGCACCGGAAGCACCGCCTGCCGGAAGTGGGCGGGGGCAGATGCGTGGTGCACGCTGGGAGCGGTAGTCCCGGGCGGGGAGAGGTCGCGGTGGGCTGCCGTGGGTTTGAGAGTGGCTTTACCATTTGTGTTCAAAACAGTGTGCCTTTTTTTTTTTTTTTTTAATGGGGTTGCCCTTCCCTGGGAGCACAGGGGTGAAAGCAAAGCCATCGCGAGCAGCCAGGGATGCCTGCTGTGCACCCCAGCAAGGGGCACCGACCGCTTCTGCTCTGGGGGTCTAGAGCCATGGGCGTTGCAGGCCACGCATCAGATCGAAGGCCCCACTGTTGCTTGTGGGCACAGACAAGTGCCACAGCTTTCCATCAGCGTTACTTTATTTCAGTGTGTGCCTGCAGCAGGGCAACAGTGGCTCCTGTGGACACAGCATGGTCTGTCTCAAGCTGACAAGGGTCTAGCGGGTGGTCCCTATGCCAGAGACATCCCCCACATCCCCAGTGTTGCCCTGCAGCCCCTTCTTGACTCTATGCTTCTGATTACAGGCCCGGGCTCTAAGAAATTTAACACCGCAGCTGAAATGAGAGGCATATAGCAAGTGTCTTTTCTCTTTCGTGTGAAACATCTTTTCTAGCCATGTTTTTCAGCTTTGAATTTTCTATTGCTATTATGAAATACAAAGGAAAGCAGAACTGACGTCATCAAAATGTAAACTGAAGTACATTGAGAAATACTTGAAATGTTTCAGTGCTCATAACTAAACAAAACATCTTCCTGGTGAGACCAAATTATTCAGAGGAATAACGTAATTTTAGGTTCTCTGGGGGATGCTCTGCATCCTCCTTCTGCCCCCTTCCTTTACCTGTAACTGGGCTTTTTCTTCAGTAAAAATGGAAGAACATGCCTCCTTTAGTCTTTTATGGGGACCAATTAAAGTTAACAGGGAGAAGTACTGGAAGAGATCTTTAAGAGTGAGAATGCCTGCATCTCTGAGGGACCTGCCTGTTGTCTTTGGCAGGTCCTTGTCAGGCCTGTTCATAAAAGCTTGCTCTCTGGGGTCTTTAATTACCATCATGATAGAAAGATGTTACTGTCATCTGATCTACAGGTAAATAAAGTGTTAATTCAAAAACCGGGTTTGACCCCAAAAACTTTTTCTTTGAACTTGACTGACATTTTTCCTATCCTGCTCCATCTCACAGTCCTCTGTGAGCCCCATCTGCCACAACAAACAGGACAGCAGGATCCCTTCTACCTGTGAGTTTGCCATTGAGTTGGTACATGTTTTGAGCTATTTTAAATTCTCTTTGTCCACATCCTTCAGACGGGGGGGGGCCACCATGGCTTGCAGGCCTGTGAAGGACAGAGCATCCCTTGATGGAGGTGTGAGGGGCTTGAAAAGGTGCACCATCTCTGCCCTGAAACGGCACATCAAGTACCACCTTCTGCTCGGAGGATAAAATAGTGAAAAAACAAATGGGAAGGGGGATGCAGCAGGCCCCGCAGCAGAGGGGTGCTGGTGGGTCCCCCCTGGCCGTTTGGAGTGGTTGGTTATCCATCCTTTGTCCCGCTAGATGGCAGTGGCCACTGCGCAAAGCAGAGCACCCCAAAGGAACTGCCACCCGCCCCGTGGCTTCTCCTTGAGGGAGGAGATGGGGCGAGATGGGGGCGATGAGGAAGGTGCTCCCCTCTGCCCACATAGCCCTGCCTTGCGGGGGGAAGATGGGGTCCTGCTCCTGCCCTGCCTGGCACCGGGTTCTGGGTGCCATGTGCCATTGCCAGAGAGGTGCAGTGCCCCTGGGACAGCACAGGGAGGCAAGTTTGCTCTTCTCAGCTCTTGGGCACGGAAGTTTTCTGGCACTTCTTACTGGTCTGGTATCCCTCAGGCTGCTACACCGGGGTCCTGCCTGGGTGTAGGCACCCACCTGTTCAATGGCAAGGCAGGGCTTTGGGGGGGAATGGTGTGTTTCTGCTCGTGTAGGTAGCGCATGAAATGCAGGGTGCATATCTAGCCCGAAAACTGACCAGGTGCTGAATTTGGGAAGAGTTTGAGCACTTGTGTGCAAGATGCAACCCACCAAAAAATCACCTGAGTGGGCTGTGGAAGGGGTGTGCTGGCAGTGCTCAGTGGTAGGAGTCAGTTCCCACCTGAGAGGGGAGAGGTAGAGGCTTCAGGCCATGGAGTGTGGAGAGCACAAAGACAAATTACAGGCTGTGGTGAGAGATAACGGGGAGCCCAAGGGTGCGGGGAGGAGGTGGCATGGCCAAGGTCGTGGCTGAGGCAGAGGATCTTTGCATCAGCACGCTCTCTGGCTACAAGCAGTTTTGAAGGTCAAAGGAAGTCTCTGGTGACATAAACCTTTTTTTTCCCCTCCAACCTGCAGACCTCTCGTGCAGTGCGCCTGCCCTGGCTATACATCTCACACCTCTGTGGTGACAGTGACAGCCCACTCATGTGCCTGCTCCTTTCCTGCAGCCTGGCCCCCATACTGGTTGCTGTTGTATGGGGGTCAAGGAGCCCCCCGAGCCTCTGTGCCAGAGAAGGAGAGAGGTGCAGGGTGCATGGTGTAAGGGGGCAAGGGACTGGGGCCTCCTTGCATGCAACTGCTCCAATTCAAAGGGTGGACAACCCTCTCTGGTGTGGCACTGCACTGAAGTGTGTCTTTGCCCAATAGAGACAGGTCCGCTAAAAACAGTAGAAAGCAGAGGCCATCATGCTAACAGACTTGAGAGCTGTGATTCAGGAAGGTCCCTGACGTCCCCTCCTGTCTGATTCTTTAAAGGAGACAGTAATTTCTCCTCTTTCCTCTTACCTCGGGATTTGTGGTCTGGTCGGATGCGGGGAAGCCACTTCCCTGATTCCTGGTAGGGACAGGGTGCTCCCACAGACCCGCTCTGCTCCTCCAGGCAGCCTTCTCTGGCTCCAGACAACAGCATGTTCATATCATTTTTATTAGTCACTGCTCAAATGCACTAACCAGCCACCGCTTGTCTGGCGGGGTTAGGAGGGTGAGGACAGCTAGCTGGGGGGGACAGTGGCTGGTGAGGGGACAGGGGACTGAAGGCTGGTGCCCAGGTGTCTCTGGCTGGGCTGTGCCGTGAGAGGGATGCAGCATCCCTGCAGGAGCGGGGTCCTCTGCACACTGATTTGGCAGCTGAGCTCCCAGGCAGAAGGGGCAGCTTGAGTGCCAACATGGTGGCAGGGTGAGCTCTTTGTGTGTCTATACATGCAAGAGTTTTTTTCCTCTTAAAATCAAGGCAAAGGAGTGAAACAGCACAGCCACACAGCCCCCCTTACATGCATTTCAGGCTATATGATAAAAAGGGCAGAGCACTGCTGTTAGGAAAGGAAGGTGCCTCTTTATTATGCAGCAAAGTAATTATTTCCCAGTCAGTAGATAGGACTCCAGCCACTTGGCACTTTCTTGCATGCCATTTTCCAATCCAAAAGAGCAACTTGGGATTTTGTGATAATTCAAGCAATCGTATGAGCTCATGCACATGGCATTCATTCACTAGAAACGCCACACAGATCCCATTCAGCCTCAGCACTCGTAAATCCTTGTGACACTTTTATCTATTTATAAACTTTTAACAGCAGGTTATGATTGTTATGCAAGCCATTTTCCAGGGATTAATAAGCAGCTTGTGTTGATGGCAGCGAGAAGGGCCATTAACTGCTCTGGGACAGTCATTAATCTGTAGTAAGTGCTCAGCATCTGGATCATTTCTGAATAATTAAATAATCAATATTGCCTTTTGATTCAAATAACTGGAGAAGTGTTTTTCAAATTTATCTTGACTTAGGGTGTTCTTAATTCTGTTAGTTCACAACAGGGCAGGAAACAGGCACACGGGCAAGTGAGAGCTTATCTTGGTTTGACAGGCTCTTAAATTTTCAGCTCTTTCATAGAAGACCTCTCAAGTGGTCAAAATATAATTCACCAAAACCTATTAGTTGGACTGAGTGGGGAAAAAATAGTCACATACATGGTGTCCTTTTTCTCTTAATATAAACATCTTTCATTATTGGAACAAAATTATATCTTTGAGTGACCCGACACTGGGAGGTAGCCTGGAAGAATTAAATAATCAAACAGAAACTCCCCCTGCCCAGCCACGTCCAGAAACATCCCTCTTGATTAATTCCCCATCTGGCTAATGTGACCTCTGTGCCCTAAGGCAGATGGGGTCATGGTCTTCATTTCTCTTTCCCCTCTTTCCCTCCCTCATATGCTAATTACCATCTTTTTGAGCTGTCTTTTCACCAGATAACATATTTGCATCTTGCCACAAGGATGAATAACAATTCACTTTCACTGTTGGTGGCCTTGAAACCTAGAAAAAAAGCAAAAAGTCACAGTCAGATATCTATTTGTATTTTGAAGCTGGAAAGACAGGAGGAAGATTTTGCAAGAAATATAGAGGAATCTCCTTGACCTGATAGCGAAGCTTTCAGATGTATCTACCGTGAAGACACTTTTGAAGTTAGGCATGGAAAGATAATGAAGATAGAACAGTGGCCATTATAAATTCAGCTCAGCTAAGGGATAGCTGAGTTTGTGAGAGCAAGGGCTTCCTTTTGAAAAAGAGCAGAGAGGAGAGCACGTGCTGAACCCTAGGAGGAACAAGGAGCTGGAAAATGAGAGGACTGCAAACTATAAAGCATCTGAAAGGGCTAGCTGGAAAAGCAAAACAAAGCAAACTTGTGGCTGAAGGAAAGAACCCAGGATAAGAAGGAAGAGCCAATGGATAAAAAAAGAAAATATCTTTGGCTGGGGAAAAACCAAACTGCTGTCAATCTAGGGACAAGAAAGGGATGAGAGCCAAACTGGGAAAGGAATTTAGTATCATTATGAAATCAAAGCAGCAGTTTCAGATCAGAAGGTCTTTGGAGCAGAGGAGGTGCCTAATCATGTATTCATATAGTGACTGACAGAATATGAGGCTTTTGTCTTGACTGGAGCCTCTGGGAGTTGTCAGAAAACAAACACCATACCATGTCAAGCTGTGCTAGGACCTCCGAGATATACATGGGAGAATAAAAACGGGAGGGTGAAGGCGAGTGCCGGTCGGGGTAGGTGTATTGGAAGCCGGGAAGGGGGAAGGCAGGGGACTGAGAAAGGCGGTGGGAGGAAATGCCTAAATCAGAATATTGGTCCAAAGCCTCAGAGAGGAAGAGAGTCAAGTGGGGATTAGAAAGTGATCACTCCTGTCTGCTTTAGAAAGTCCCCCACGTAGTGAGGAGAGCCATCACATGTTCCCAAAGATCCCAGCGGGGACAACTAATAGAGATTTCTCCAGCTGTCCCAGTGTCCATCCCATTTAGGTAATGCCTAACGTCAGCTGTGTCTGCCAGGACAGAGCTGGTCTAATGGCTCTTGACTCCCCAAAGCAGGAGGTCCCCTTGTCCCCCAGAGGCACAGGTCTGCCCTGTGGCTGGGGCAGCACCTGGGATCCTCTCTGCTGGCACCACTCCTGGCTCCTCTGTGGTGAGTGCCCGGGGAGCCACGGGTAACGGAGAAGTGGGTCTGCTGTGCTGCTCCCTGTAAACCCGCAAAGAGCAGACCCTTTCTCAAAGGCATATGGTGCCACAGGACTGTGGAATGAAGCTGGAATTTCCCCCCCTAAAAGCTTGTTAGAATCATTTTAAAGTCATACCTGAGCAACTGAAGTTTGGACACGTCTTTTCTTTAGAAATTTGCAACAATACTCATGTGCATTATTCTGAAACGCACAGATAAAATACTCCCTCGGTCTATTTTTCTCTTGTACTAGAATCCGGACATTATTATGCAGATTTCCACTATAGCAAAATTATGGCAGAATAAATAGCTCTGCTATACACGAAGGGGAATCCTATTACATCTTCAGTAACTCTCAGTAAGCATCATTGCTATTATACCAATTGAAGAGACAGAAAACAATTTTTAATTAAAAATATTTATAGCAGGCATAATACCAACTGCCAGTTTCACTATCCAGTGAATGCATTTTGCAGCTGGTACTAATTCTCTCTTATTTCCACGAGGTTAGCCAATATCAGCTGTTCATTAAGCAGAGGACATTTCAGGAGTATCCATATTATATGCTGTAACTAATGGAGAAGTTCTTCCTTTGATAGATTTTAGGAAATCAAGATTGCTTTGCTATGTTATTCTGGGACTTTATAATAGAGAGGTCATTTCCCAGTGATCCGAGTAGGCTGCATCATCAGTTTTATTCAAATCAATCCTACAAACTGCTTTCCAGCAGATAAGAACATTTTAATTAGCAATATATCTTTTGTCTTCTATCTGCAGCGGAGTAGGGGGTGGGAAATTGATTTCAGCACACCCTCTATTTTACTGGGGTAGCAGCATAATCAGAAGGTGTCAGCAGAACCACAGGCAAATTAGTTTTGAGATACTGAGCCTTGTAGAGCCCACCACTCGTTGAGAGCAGCGATGAGTCTGTAGCTTCTGCTGCTGCAGCCGTAACTCAGGCTCAGAGGAGACTGGCAGGCAGAGGATGGGGCACAGAGGAGCCCCGTTCCCACATATCTCCCTTCCTGCTACCTCTCTGTGCCAGAGGATGCGTGTCTGAAATCAGTTGCTGGATCAGTGTCCCCACCAGCTTTGTGCCCGTGGGGAGCTCTGTCCCCATAGACGCAGGGATTCAGTTTGTCCTTGGTTCACATTCAGGCGGCTCAGAGGGGACTAAGCATGCTGAAGGCTCCAACCCATAAAATCTAATGCAAAACTTTTTGTTTGCTGTATTCACCCCGGGATAGCCAGCAACCCAGCCACGGAGAAATCCCCTGGTGATTTATCAAAGCAGCAGCTGGGAACTGACAAACCCAGCGGCTCATCATAACCTGGCTTGTGCCTTGCTGAATCCCATATGGTTATTGTTTTTCACTTTAAAGTATTAGCAGTGAATTTCAAAACCCAGAATTTAGCAAGCTGTGTTTCATAATTGGAAAGATCAAACCCTGTTTGAGTCTGCGAAGTAATTTACAACATGCTTATCCTTCCACCCACAATAGATTTTACAGCAATGTCCTCTGGCCCGGATCCCCAGTGGCAGTGGAGGAGCCCAGGGGACCCAGCTGGAAAGGCGAGCGATGTGAACTGGTGGAGAGGTGCATCCGTGAGGGGAGCAGAGGCTGACCCAGGAGGTGATTCAGAACAAGAGTTTAAGTAGGGAGGTGCTCTGAGTCCCTCCCACTGGTGCTTCCTTCCCTCCACTGCCTCCAGACTGACCTGTGAAGAGCAGCTGCTGTTGCTTAATTAGCCTTTGTGAATATTCCTCTTTAATCCATTTTTAAAGCTTGCAAAAGCCTAGCATATCCATGTGCTGATCTTGCTCTAGGCAAGTATTGTGCCAGGCATCAACAGCAGCAAGAAGCCAAGTTCCACCAGCTCCATAGATGAATGTCAGGGCTGTTACATCCATTTTCTTTTACCTACAGTGAAATGAGTCTTTCAAGCAAACAAGGAGCAAACCCTTTCTTCCAGCACAGATGTCAATAAAGGCTTCCAGAGCACTTTGGACTGGGCGTATGGAGTAGAGTCACCACAGCAGTCCCATATCTAACTTTCTGAGCAGTCATAATGTCCTAGGCTAGCTCTGATTTTAGCTATTCCCCTCAGTGTCTTGTGTAGGTGTGCACTAAGCATTTGAGTGATATTCTGTTTATTTCCTAATGGTAGCAAGCAAAAATTCAGGGAAAAAAAATTATACCAGTACACCCTCTGGAAAGGCGGTCCGTGAACAAGTGGAACAGCAGAGAGCGAAGTGTTTCTTATCCTGCTACTCATCTTTTTGGTCAAGCTGTTCATGAAATGGCATGTGGAAAAGCAAACCTTTAATTCACCCCAAATCTTTTGTCTGGGTTTAAGTAGAGTTCATGATTTGAATAACAGTGAGTTTGCATCAGCCCTGAGTCAGTCAGTGTAGTCAACTCTACAGCGAGCTCGAGGTCCTGGGTATCCATTACCAGAGCTGCTACTAAGTGCTGCAAGTGCTTGACTGAGCACTTGCCTTGCCTAAACCGTGAATTTTCAAGGACAGGAACTTTCTCTAAGTATGTGCTTTTACAGGAGGGCAATTTGAGATGGTCTTGTGCGAGGTACAGCTGCAACGCAGACTGCTGGCTGCTGAACGCTGAATTTGTCATAAAGCTGTATCTGATGCAGAAGGAAATACAACAGAGCTGGTGGGTGGCAAAGTAGCTGTTAAAACCACCATTTCGAATAAAATGTCACAGACTGAAGTTTGATTGATAAAATTTCATTTTTGTATGCCACCAGGCGGAAGAAAAGAGCCCATCTGTTCTCCAAGCATTGCACATTGTTAAGCAAACTGCTCGCAGCTTGGCAGATCAGAACATTAGAAGAGGGAAAAAAAAAAAAGAAAAAAAAAGCCAACCATAAATGAGCATGAATACAAGATGAGTCATTGAAGTTTACCCAAAAGCAACATAAAAATTATGGTTCTTGCCAGGAAGTTATGCCAGGGTGTTCTCACGGGCTTGGCTGGCCGGGGTGGGCAGGCAGAGGGAGAGGGTGGTGGGGAATAGGGGTGCATTCTTCCGCCGCCGAGGCTGGCGAGGGCCGCTTGGCTGCTCGCTGCGGGGAGAATGCGTGTGTTTGTCTTAGCAGACAAGGGGCACCATTATCACATACCTCAGCAGGGTTGTAGATGTCAACCAAATAATTGGTTTTATTTAGAACATGATGTCCAAGTGGTCAATGGAGCGTTTTGGGTGTCCTGGAAAGATTTTATACACAAACCAGCTGGAATCCCATTGACAGGAAAAGCCTCTTCCTTTCCCTCGCCCCCCTCCCCATTACTTTCAGTCAGACGGAGCTGGAAGTGACTGAGAGGAACTCCAAGAACTTTGCTGCCTTTGAGCAGTAAAGTCTACTGGTGCTAAACATCTGACACTTGTTCATTAAGAGAGACCCGGGCAAGCATTTCATCATTGAGATGAGTATTTAATACATGAATGGGTAGCAAGAAAACATATTTGTGGCCATTTCAAAAGGCTGTCATATGAGGAGACTCCAAGTCTGAGCAGGTTGGAAAAGCTGCAGGACTCTTTGGAAACCTCTCAAATGAATTCACACTTGTAAAGCACAAAGTTGCTGCTGCAACTTCCAAAGAAAAATGAGAAGTAGAGTGAGCGGGTTCCAGCCTTCCTTTAGCACAACTGCTAGGTTATGGGGAAGGGGGGGACCTCACACAGCTTCTCATGCAGACCATCACAGCTGCAGTCACCCTAAAACAATATAGCCTTAGTCACACCAGTCCATAGCTACATGAGGATATGCGAGGATTTTCCAGAAACTCAGAGAAGGACAGCCCATCCTGGTAGCTCTGATGGACAATGCTGGATAGATACATCTTCTTACTGTCGGAATCTACCATTTGTTCAAGAAAAGTTATTAAATGTAAATATATTCAAAAAAAGAACTGAAAATGAGCGAGGACCTCCAATAGCTGGAGGGAGACGAATGTTTCAAATGAGAGAAAAAAAATAGCAGAAGCATTCAGTAAAGTGCTTTTTCTCTACTCTTGGAAGATGCGGGATGCTGGCTCCTGTAACAGGAGCAGAGTGCCTCTTGTGCATCCCAAGTGTCCCAAAAGAGCTGGCTGAGAAGGGAATGATTTTTCAGTAGCCTCTTAAGTACCAGGGTAATTACAGAAAACTTAAAGCAAGATGGGGATGTGTTAATTGAACAGGACAAGTAGGAGGTCACTAATTGAAAGCTGTAGACTGGCTGGCTGATTTTCATCCTAGGTGAACCTATGCAGAAGCTTGATGTGCAGTTCAGTGGCCAAGAAGATGGTCGTTTAATTGCTGTTACCAGAGTTTTTTAAGAACAAACTGGCATATTTAACAGATCTTTCACTTTTCCGGTTTACAGGTTTGTCTGATAGAAGGCAACAGTGGACATATGATGAACTTCTAACCCCTACTCATTGTAACAGGCTAGCTGGGTGTTATCTCAAAAAAACCCCCCACCAACATCAACAAAAAATCCCCACTACGTAATACAGGACACAGCCAGTGGATTAAGACCTTGCTGATTAACAATGAGAAACAGTCATGAAATGAACTGCCAGATTTCTGACTCAGTCAGTGTAGAACCAAGGCAGTGGTTTTGCCAAGCACCTGAAAGCAATTACAAGAACTCTGGAAAGCCAATGTGTGGAAGATACCCCAGGTCACAAAGGAAATAGGCTATGATACAGCGGTCATGTGGAGTGAGCTGGGACAGTTGCTCAGCTCAAGTCACCCAAATAAGAAGTATTTTAACACAAGGGAATACAAAACCACACATCTGGGAAGTAGGAGTGCTGGCTGGACCTGCATAATGGGAAATAGGACCCTGTGTAGTGTTTGGGAATCGAGAGAGAACAAGCAGTACAACTGTAGTGCTCAGAACAAAAGAAAATAAATATATGACCCCCAAAAAAGTGCAGAAGAGACCCACTAAATAATTAGAAGACAGGAAAATTGCCAAAAGCTCCAAGGAAAAGGTCATTTGCTTGCCAAAATCTGTAGACAATGCTTCTAGGGTTTCAGAATACCTAATATTAAGAAGGTATTAATTCAGATAAAGGTTTCAGTGGTAATATTCAAATTATCAATAGATAATAATTACCAGGTTTAGGTAGCAGTAATAACAAATGTATTTTTTACTCAAATACATTTTTCAAAAAGGATGGTTATCAAAGGTTTGAGATATAAATGGTTTCTCCACTTCTTGATGGCATCAACTGAAGATTTGGTGCCTTTTTGGTCGACACGCTTTAGTCTAACACAAGTTATTTAGTTCAATCTATTGACATTCAAACAAAATGTGATGATCTGTTGCCTGCAGGCAACCATGCTACATCTAAGAGTCCTTTCTTGCCTTCAAATCTGTGACCCTCCCAGTTCTCTCCCCACATTGCTTTGCACATTAAGGCTTGCACCGTGGAAACCACAAAGGGAGTAGAAAATATCCTTGTAAATCACTGTGGTTAAGCTGCAATTCTTATTTAGGAGTTGAGACCATTTTCAAATCAGGGGAGGGGGAACAAAGGGAGTCAGCAAGAAAGATATCAGATGTCAATAGCAATAGTAATTGCTGGGGCTATTAGGGCTGCGGGCACCCAGCAACCTCACAGGGACAGAAGGACACTTCCAATCTCACGGGTCAGGTGACCCCGTTTCAGCATGTGCTGGACTGAGACATCCTGCCAAAGTGGTCTCAAAGCCTTTAGCTGTAGATTTGGGCTTGTGTCCTGATCCCGTTATCAAGTTTAAGAGCAGGAACTGTGGTCCTGCCAAAATTAGATAAGGGTTTAAAAAAAAAAAAAAGAAAAAAAGAAAAGGGCACCAGCAGACACTGCTATCAAACAGAGTGCTTGCTTGTGCTCTTACACTGCTGGAAATCATCAGCAAATTAGGTATGAAAGGAACAGGCAAGCAGCATGTTCCCAGCTGAACTGCTATAAATGTCACAGCGTTTGTATTGACACCACAGGCTGCTTCATCAAAAAAAAAAAAAAAGAAAAAGCAAAGAGAAAAGGGGAAATAAAAGGGAAGATAATATTGCAAATAGGTTTGTTTTTCAAATGAGAAATGTCAAACATACTTAGCAAAATCTACACTGCAGGAATCGAATAATCAGACTATAATTGGGTGATTGTTAAAAGATGATAGGAATTGAATGGCTAAATAGTAACTTTACATCACTGATAAAAAATACTGAAAACATGTAAAATGTCTTATACCAAAGAATAAATGGAAATGGGATAAAAATGTAAAGGAGTTTGAACTGTTTATTTAGATCAGACAATAGTTAGAATTGAATGAAAGATGGGCTAAAAAAAAATGTAGTTGCAGGGAAAGGTGCTGTATTGCTTTAGGGTTGATACTCTTCCATTGACTTAAAGATCTCCTTATTTGCTGCTGGCAAACAAGCAGCACTTCCCATAAAGTCATAAACCCCAGCAGTTTCTTTCCTGCTGCTTCCTCAGCATCCGAAAGAGCAGTTCAGCTGGAACTGTAAGTGACAGCTATTCCACCTCATGGTTGTTAAAGGGAAAATTAAATTTTAAAAGTTCTCTTTCAGTAGCTTGGCTGAAACATGGCTTTCTATAGACAGCCTTATCCAAATTATTCACAAGCACCTGCTGATTTCCAAACAAAGGCAAAATTCTCCTGTTTTCAGATATGATTAATTGAACACTTGGGACAGGTTTGCAAAGCTTTTGGTGCCCCAGGTGAAACTCCAGGAGAGCATTGTGGTTTAGGGCAGGCATTGGGCGATGCACAGAGTCATTGTGACTGCAAAATCAGAGGGATAAACACCATGGGAAATATTGGCAGGTCAGATGAAATGGTCTCCTTGAGAGCCAGCAGTATTCTGCAATCACTAAATCTCCAGAGGACGTCAGCATCTCTCGGTCTTCTGATGAACAAAAGCATCAGGGCCTGTTTCTGCACACAGCAGTGCAAGTCAGAAAAGCGACCCCAGGTTTCAAAAGGGGTTTTATGAAATCTCAGGGATGCAATGTCTCCCATTCAACAAAGCTCTGCATGGTTAGAAAGAGTCCTATGATGTTTTGAATACCACAATGTATCATTTATTCCTTCTCATTCAGGAGGAAACTTCTCTCTTTACAATTTATGAGACTGTGTTTGTTAACAAGCAGTCTGTGAAATCTCTATGGGGAATGAGGAACCTTAGCAAATACCACCTCATGAATAATTCCTGTAGCACACAAGAAGGAGCAGCAAGGACATTTTATGTACCCCTTCAATCATCCCTTCCAAAGGGACCAGAGCTCATGTCTCTGCCTCAGAGAAGTAAAGTCAAGGCATTCGTTGCAACAGAACAACGTTTTGGCACTGGAACATTTTCATACCAGGTCCTTAAGCTATGATAAGAGGGTGTGACTATGCCTGCCCACTCCTACAGCAAGAACATTTCCTTTCATGAAGCCCGCTTTGGCTGCCCTGCCTTGCCAGCAGGCCCTGCTTCAGATTTGGTCTTCAGATTTATTCCATTGGCATCAGAAGGTTCAGGGGCAATTGATTTTTCCTCAAAGTTTCTGTCCACCCATATCTATGTCTTCTAGCTGTGGCAGACAGGGATAGGCGATCTCAGGGGTCAGAGCATATGAATAGACTCATTTCAACCAAAGGGGTTATAATCAGTGGCTTTAATTGCAATATAAATTAGCAGCAGGACACTTTCCCTTAAATAATTGATTTTAATCTTGTCCTACATTTCTTCTTTGATTCTATTGCAAAGGAGAGGTAGACCTTGCTGATAGCTAACCATGAAGATGTGTTGATTTGGAGCTGTATATGGTCTTTTCACAGAATTAGGCATTTGTTTTAGCTCTCCAGTAAGACACAAGATGAAAATAATTAAGCTGTTACACAACTTAGCGTACCCTGCTTAGGTTCTTAATTACATATGACAGACAACAGCAAATGAAAACTGAAAAAAGCAAAGTTGGTTTTGCATCCTGCTGTTTTGGGATGGAAACTGGGAATTAATAAAAGTGTAGTAATTTAAAACTAGGGTAAATTTTTTTTCATGTATCATTTGCTCTTCTCAAATTACATTTTGCACTGGAAATGAATGGCTTTGTTACTGGAAGACTTATCATTAGTCAAAGATTTTAAACAACTAAAGCAAAGCAAAGCAAATATTCCTTCTGTGCCTGGAGAAGAGGCAGCTGCTGCCCAAAGCTGGTACATCTCCTCGGTAAAACCCTGGTTCAAGGTGGTCAGCTGTGACTTGCTTTCCTTCTCCTAGAGCTCCAACTGTCCCAAGGACTTTGAGAGCAAACAAGTGTTGTTTGAATATTATCTATTGGTGTTTATTCAGTTCATGCTGTTTTAATACCCTGTGGTAACCTTAAAATAGGCCATCATGATTCTGAATTTAGTTTCAAATCTAGACTTATTTTACTTTAAAAAGAAAAAAGTGAAGTTAAAAATAATATGTGAGTTTGTCAATATGTAGATTGAAAATTATATTTAATAATACTTGGTAAGCAATGTATCATATTTATGAAAATCATAAATCATATTTAATGTTACTTATTATGTCTCCATGGTAGGCATTAGAGTGCACCTCCACTGCATCTGCCTGAGGCCAGGTAATTAAATTCATGAGCCAGCGTGCTCGGGGAACAGAGGAGGACAGAGCTTGGCTAGCAGAGGCTTGGATCTGCACTTACTGTAGAGGCAGGGACCACATGCAGGATGATGAATGAGGGTAATTCAGGCATTTAACGTGTTGTGGGGGGAAAGAGCTTTCTCAGTTGTCCCAATTCTGGGAGCTGGGCACTTCTGGAGGGGGAGTGAGGTGCTTTGGGGCTGTGAACACTCCTTCCAGTGAGGTGCTGGGGCACTTCAGGGGATGCTGGCTGCATCCAAGGCCACTACTACCCACTGAGAAGCCTGATGGCCTAGAGTTGCTCCGGATAACTATGCCAGAAGATACCAATTCATATGTTTATGAAATCCAAGGCAGACTCACAGCTTTAGTACTGAGAAATCGTATTAAGTTGTCATATTATATTGTCAAGACCCTTTTGATCTTGACATTTACAGTCCCTTTGCACCAGGACTTTAGATTATAACTGTGTTGTAGCTGCATAAGAGATCGTGTAAGCACCGTGCCATAACAGCATTTTATTCTGACAGTCATATACTCTCAGCTGTAACCACAGCTATGAGCAGGAATTAGACCTATGCACTGTGGAAAAAGGATGTTTTTCTTTCAAACAGCCTCTGAGAAAACACTTGAAATGAGCCTCCACACTGTAGAGATAGTTAATAAAATCTTTAAGTTCTGCTTAAGAAGCAATGGCAGCAAAAATTGTTTTCTTCCTTGTAAGCTGGAAATCCAAATACAAGACTAATATAATAGCACACAAAGAGATGAAAGCCCCGTCTGGGACAGTTTATATGTATCGCGGTTCTATTTGGGGAGGATTTTTTGGTGTTCTTACTTCTAAAGCTGTCAGTTACCTTTACTGCTGCATGCACTTAACCTTCCCCTGAACACCAACTTCAAAGCATCAGTGCTTTAGGGGCGTCATCAGTCTTTCAGATACAAAAAAATATTGCTTTTTACTAAAAGATGTACTTTGTTCCTTTTGTTGGGTAAGCAGAATGTCCCGGCAGCCTCAGCACTTCATCATTAACTGCAGAACATAGTTCACAGACAGCTCGGAAGAGAACTGGAAGCAAAAAGAAAAATGGATTTGCTTCCCTGCCCCTGACCCCAGGCCACCATGTTATTTTTCACAAGACCACTAAGATGTTCATGAGCATAAATCAGTATCATTCAAAAACCAAAAGTCAAAGGAAACAATGAAAATCCCAGGGTTTTATGAATGAGAGGGATTGTGCCGCCCTGCCAGGCTTGGATCAGTGTGAATCTGGCAGAGGACACCACCACAACGCAATAAACGCTGCCATCTGTTACTCCTGAGCTCCTGGAGCATGGAAAAGGCACCAGTGAAAATCAGCCCTGCCCTGACGTGAAGTGCTCAGCTTGATCCCACCCACAAGGGCAGCAGGCAAAGCTGGTGTCTGGTGCTGTTGCTGGGTTTTTGCCTTGGTGGAGCTGCCCTGGGGAAAGACACCTTGGGAGGCTGGAAATGCTGTGGGGCATCCCCATGGGGGGCATCCTCCATGAGCTTTTCAATGCTGTGGTTGCCTGATGCTCACCTGCCCTACAGCAACAACACAGACTGGTGCCTTAGCAGCATCTGGGCCCTCATTTTCTACTCGTGAAGTTCCAATGCCCAGCACGTGAGAAAGCACCTTGTGTATTTTTACATAGATATATCCACCACCTGCCCCGCAGCAGCTCACCCCAGGTCTGAGGCTCATTCAGGAGAATGAGCCCCCTGGGCAAAGAGGCTCCTTCCCCTCTCCCCAGCAACCCTGCAAGCACGGATCTACCTCCAAGCGCATGGGATGTTTCCTGGGGCACTAGGGAAACTGGATGTAGGATCCTGCCACCCCTCCATAAGCATCTCACCCACGTTCCCTGTCCCTGGGCAAGGGTGAGCCTGCCAGCGTCCCAGCCATGGGGGCAAACAGCTTCCCACTGCTCAGCTCAGGGGGATTTGCATTGCTTCATCAGGCTTGGGCATGGTGTACTTGGGATAATTTATACCCAAGATACCTGCAGGTGAGGTCTTAAACACAGAGGCACTCCAAAAGAGTCTCTCACTCTAGACTCCACAGAGCCTAATGACAGAAACAGAAAGGAAGAGGAGACACCCAGATACAAAAGCAGTCTGCTCAAAAGCTACCCTGTTATTTTTAATGCTGAGTACTACTCATATTTGCAGGAGTATCTTTTTTTTCCCCACCCTTTCTCCATGCAGAAAGGGGGATAAATCTGTGTAATAGCTCATCATTTCCATTTTCTTTGCATTCAGATAATGTATTTCCAGGTTGAAAGGCTGGGCGGACAATACTGGCTACGTGCAACCCTGCTGGAAACGGACCTTGTATCTGGCCCCTTGGGGATGTGATAATTTCTCTCATTATTTTAGCTTGTCCTCTTGTATGCCCTTCCCCTCCCAGGCATGTGGTGGCTTGGAGCTGCAGCCACAGTCCCCCACGAACACATCAGAAGCTGCTGACCGTACCACCAATTCAGGCAGAGCTGCAGGAGGGACCAACTGTGCCTAATTATGGACATCAAAACACCAATCCCGCAGCAGGGACAAGCATGCAGATGAATCTCTCAAAAGATTTAATTACGTAGAAGTGATTTCTATTTTGAAATCCCACAGGATTTCTATTTCGAAAATTAGCTACTAGAAAAGACGCTTTTTCTGTCTATTTGTGTCAAAACATTTGTGTCCCTCCTACCCTCTCCCCTAGTTCACTTTATATTTACGGGAAACAGTGCATGCATCGTGATGCTGAATGTATTCTGGGAGCTGTTTTCCTCGAAACCAGACTCCGTGGTCGTGATTGAACTGAGATGTGCCTGAGGTTCTGCTGAACGTGAATAAAAGGCAGGTACATCCTTACCTTTGAGCTTGTCAAACAAGAGTGATCAAAAATATGCAGCTAGCTGGAAAAAAAGCAAGATGGAAACCTGGGTGAAGTTAAACAGAACAGCCTCATAAGCTGATTTTTAGCTTAACTGGTTTTCATCTAGCAAGAATATCACATTAAAAAAAATTCATTTGCCAATTAGGTCTTGAAACACAATTAGCAATGAGTGGCAGGTGCCTGGAACCCAGCTACCTTTGCTAAGCGATCACTTATACAGTGCTGTAGCCCAGCAATTATTTACTACATTAGCAGATAAACATATTTGATCAGAGCTATTAACTAATTTAGATAATTCATGTGCAGTCGTTACCCTATATGAAGGAGTGAACAGATTTACGGCGCCTTTGTTTGACTGGGGACACTCCAGTTCAAAATCCCAGCATGAAAAACGAATGTTGTAGACCCCTGGTTGTACCACGTGGGTAAACCTCTAGAAATGCCTTTTTTCCCCATCAAACTGTGGACAAGGTGGTTTCCTTTTCTAGCACAGAACCATGAGGAGGTGGGTTGGATCAGGTTAAGAGAGCTGAGCCTCTGGCTGAAGCCCTCCCCACCCGACACAAGCCTGCTGGGCTGCCATAGCCTGCTGGGCTAGTAGCCGGGAGGAGTCACAGAGGACGTGCATGGGACAATGGTCAGGGAGCCGTCTGCAGCCCATGTCCCTGATGGGAAGGTTCTGAGCCAGGAAGGATGCAGAAGGGATGGCTGAGATGCCTCCTGGCACAGGCAGTGGTGGCAGGTGGTGGTTCCCCTTCCAGTTGCCCTTCTCATAGTGGGCACTGTCTCCCTAAGCTGGGGAGCCCTCCAGAGGTTGTCCCAAAAAGGGTTTTTAAAGGTCAGCAGCACTGACTGATATGTCTAAAAGTCACCTGCAAAGGAAAATTAGGTTTTTCATCCCCCTCCCAGTGCAGAAGCCATTGGTCATGGATGCCAACTCTTCCTGCAGCAGGACTTCTGCAGGCAGTGGATCCTGCCACGTGAGCAGGGGTGTCTGGCTCCACAGTGGCTGTTACCCATGAGTCCTGGCTGCTGCTTCTCCACACCAGGCACCAATGCCAGGGACCAAGCGCTCTGGCAGTTGAGGGGCACAAGGAGACTACCAAGAAGAGGAATAATGACATTGGTCTGGAGGTGGGCAGTCAGAGCTCTCAGCCTCCAAGCTGACTTTGGGATTGGGGGAATGGCTCACGAGGTGCACGAGTCCATCTGCTCAACAGGGTCTATCCTGGTACTTCTGGTGGAGAAGCAGAGAAGGTGAACCAGCAACTGCAAAGAAATGATGTGTATGTATACACCTTCCCAGGCCCCTTTCAGTCCCCCATTTGCTAGAAAAAACAAACACTACTGTGTCTTTAAAGTCTGATCATTGGGAGCAATACCAAAGCAGAGGCCTTGTTTAACTTGAACACAGGAGAAAGAATGATGGATCTGAGTCATACCTGAAGTGGGTGTTGTGCTGGATGCTCCCCTGTGATCCCAGCCCCTGGGAGGGAAGGGGCTGACCTTTCCTTTCCTTTCCTTTCCTTCTTTCCTTTCCTTTC
>BJBW01004731.1:47015-113068 GCA_004320125.1 Scolopax mira | reverse complement strand
GTTTAGAAAAAGTTCAGGATTTATTAGCTTACCTGCTAGAATCCTTCCTTTACTTCACAAGCACCTTAAAATGAAGCAGGGTTACATAAGTGCACTGCAGTATCTTGGCCACTTTTGCTCATAAACTTAAAAAGAGAATCAGCAGTTCTTCTAGCTGTAATTTTTAAACCGTTTTTTGCATTATATAATTCAAGAAATAATAAAGACTGGTTCATCCCTGATCAGTTCTAGGGGGTTTGCAGTGAAGAATGTGAACTTGCTCTAGGCCATGGCTTCAGAACCAGCTCTGGGGAAATCTCCTTTTATCTTCAGAAGCTTTTAGGAGAGGTTTAAGGAAAGACTTTTCCTTTGGAAAAATACATTGCTGGGTTTCTACCTTAAAGTGTTTTTTGAACTGAAGTTTAATGTATGTGACCTGAAACAAGTCTCCTTTGCTCACTAAGAGAAAATAATTCCTGGGAGATGGTCAAAAAGCTATGAGAGACTCCAAAACTACAACATGTACAAACATTTCTGAAAGTATTATTTGTTTGTAGTCTTGAAGGAAAAGAGGGAGCAGCCAGCCTTTAGAAGAGAGCCTGGATCACTGAGTCCTCTCCTTTCTCCAGGGAAGATGATCAGGGGCACTACTTCTTTTTCTCCTTCCGTGTTAGTATTTGCCCAGGAAACTGCCACCCCTTCACCCCAATCCAGAAACAAGCCATTATTTAACTTGTCAGATTCCTAAGAACAGCAAAAAATTAAAAAAAAAATCTCAGAATGAGAAAAGAGCCATCCTACACAGATTTATTTGTTAATCTTCAAAAAGGCTTCCAAGGGCAGTCTGGAGCCAGCACCCAACTCATGAATCACTGGAGTTTCTTTATGGGTGAACTTAAGCCTGAGATCAGACCTTAAAAACAAGCACAGTTCCAGCTGGTAAGAGAAGAGGATATGTCCCATATGCACAAGGGTATGCAAAAGATAGGGAAAAATGTTTTAAACAAATGTAAACACTTAACAGTTCTATGCAAAAGAGGCAGGATCTCTAATGATGGGATCTTGAACAAGAGAGCAGTAGAACAGTCAGGACTGACAGAGGAAGAGTAAGAAAATCAGCTTTTGCTTCAATGGAGATGGAAATGAAGATCTGGAGTAAAAACAACGTGACTTCATCTCACAAATTATAACACCTACAACATGAAGACCATCTCAGAGAAGCTATGGATCATTTCTGCATGTCAGGAATAGAAACAAGGCACAGCACAAAGAGCCACCAAGCCACAAGCAGGGTATCAAACATCCCACCCAAGTCAGGGATCACAACCAACGTGGGGATTAGTGAATCTAGGTCGCTCCGACGCTGAGTAACTCAGCAACAAGGTGAGAGTCGGGGCCATTTCCCTGAATGTTACCAATTGTTAACATCCACTTCATCACCCTGAGCTCTGAGACGAGGGGAGACCTTCTCTCTCAAGACAGTCTAACAGTTTGCTCGCAGTGTTCAGTAAACACTGTAAGATCCTCAGAACGAAGTAAGTACAAAACCATTAATACTAGTTCTGCCATCATCTGTCATCTGCTTTGCTCCTGTGAATGTTTGGCTGCCACTTGCACTGTGCTATTCTACAAAGTCATCCCACATAACACTGAAATCTTCTAGTCCTGACAACTAAAACCAAATTGGGTAAGAGTCAAAACAATTTGAAGCTGAATCATTACCTTCTCACTCTCATCAATTCCTCTTAACACACTGATCCTCAACTGATCTGCCAGTGCTCAACCAGCTTACTGAACTTCTGCCTTTTTTCACCTCCAAAAAGAAGATCCAGCTCAGGCACATTTTGAAAGGAGTTCTCAGATATGAGAACCAGACATCTCTTTATTGTTACCTTAAAGATTATGCTTTATAAATTTCAGCTACGACACTCTTTTCAACTGTTATGAGAGAAGCAACAAGGGGGCAGGAAACTGTGGACTTACCCTTTATGAAATATTTCAAATTTAATTCCTTTGGACCGAATTGCTCGTCGGAAACCTCTGTGATTTCGGTTGATGTTCAACTTAAACAACTGGTTATATTCTACAGTTAAGAGATAGAAAAAATGAAAGAAAGCTGTGAAAGTCAAACTACGTGCAGTGATCTATTACACACACATCCTCAGACCCGTTCCTCTGAGTTTGGCCCATTTGTGAGAGACACTTCCCATCCCTATGAATCTCCTTCTCAGGAAGTTATTTCAGTCATTAACAAATTAGTGTCCCTGTGCAACAGCTCATCTGTCACAGACAGAAACCAAACTGCAGAAAAATCAAGTCATCACAAGGAGGTGACAGCAAGTTACTGGAGAGACAAAACCGGAGAATCTAAATCTTTTATCAATTAAACAGAGCGTCTGTGGCTAAGAAAAAGGTACAACATAATAAGGAAAAAGCATAGGAAGGTTGGAATGACTGGGAATGGGTGTTTTGGAAACGTAATTAATACTTCTTGAACACCAGTTTTATTAAGGAACATGACAAGAACTATGCCACAGGACACCCTTGTATCAGGAAGTCTCACATCGTACAACTGATGTTGAAAGACTTCTCTGCAGCACTGCCCAGGAACACTCAGCTCTGCTTGTCAGCCCAGAAACCCAAACCCCTAAAGCCAGTGCAGATCAAGTTATTAGAAGATTTGGAACACTGCCCTCAGTATCAGAGCTTCAGGACTTCTAATAGAAAATATGTATAAACTCAAAAGGAAAAAAACCCAACATATATATATATATATATATATATATGGATATGGATTTCATTGTGGTAACAAGCATAATGCTAGATAAAGAAAAGCCAAAACATTACATTAAATATAAGAGTCTCTGATAAGCTACATGGTCACACTCATGTTCAACATTATTTTTTTATATATATGTATCTCTTTTGAGATAAATTTCCAACTGGATTCTGAATTCAAAGTTGTTTTGATACCTGTTTCAAAGATGTTTTGAAACTTTCCATGGTAAGAATGGAAAAAAATAGCAGTAACCCAAACTCAGAGTATAAGATTCTGAAATTCATGATGGGTCTAATACCAGTATTCAATGGCTGTGTACAAAGAGCTATTTTTTAAAAGGTTCAAATAAAAGTATTTTAGTTGGGTCAAGATATGTTGTCTTAAAAAAAATAATTTATTACTGCAGTGATGCTTTGTCAGATTTAGAAAGGTTAGCTGATTAGCAAAAATCATGACAGTCTGCAATCTCACAGGACACAAAATCTGACTGAAAAAGATCTGATCCATAGAGATATTAAAAATAATAATTTAACTTATTTCATAAAGGAAATTATTTATCTGGCCCATCTCCCAGCAGGGATGACAGCAACAGCTGAAGCATGACCAGTAACGTGATAATTTTACTAATTCATAACAAAAAACTACCACCAATATTGGGATAAGGGTGAAGAAATTGCCAGCACAGCTGGACTTCACCCTCCAACAAGCCCTTTCATTAAGGAAGAAGAAAAAAGCTGACGTGAGGTCCTCTGGCCTGATCTCTCCAGTGATTCCTAAGGTGCAACATTTTCCCCTCTGTCCCAGAAAAAGTACTAACCTGGAGAATTGTTATTGTTAATTACAGGTGTTTTACTCTTTTGAGGTTGCTCCTATTAAGAGAGACACACGTTACATAAAGCCATGAGAGACTGTTTCAAAATACAAAGCAGTAACCATTGTTATTACCAGCTCTTTTTCGTAACTATACAAGAAACATGGGGTTTAGGGATTTATCTGAATGATAAGAAGAGTCACAGTACATCCAAGACTAAAATATTTGGATTTCATTGTGGTAACAAGTATAATACTAGATAAAGAATAAACCAAAACATTACATATAAGAGCCTCAGATAAGCTACATGGTCACACTCAATTCAATCCAGTCATCATAAAGTCACTGACTGAGGCTGTTAAACTCCGTGATAAACTGTGCATGTTCCACGACACAGTGATTCTGTTCCTTCTGCCTTAGTTGGAATAATAAGCTACTCAAGGAATTCATCACAAATCATTCAGGGAATTGCCCTACTATTATTTTGCCTAACAACCAATCTGCCACCAAAATGAATTAACTTTTAACCTAAAGCAGAGTACAAACGAAATCTCTGGGGGCTGAACAAGGACAATGTGACCTAATTATTGCAGCTATTTTGCAAAACTGATTTCAGCTCTGAAGGAGAAAGGTGGTGTATTTGACTGTTGGCTCAGCAGTCGAGATCTAGCTTTTTTAAAAAACAAATTAAAATAGATTAAAAAGCAACTATGCTGATTCTTACTTATTTCCCAGAAAATTATTCAGCCAGACCAATTCTGTCTTCAGCCACCCCGATGGTGGGGACTTCTCCATTGAGGCCTCATATGACCCAAACCTAAATACAAACCTGATCTGATCATCACCAATTTCCCATAGGTAATTGAATTTATTTTAGTGGAATTGCTGCAAAATTTATTAGGGGGTAAAAATCTAGGCTCTGCACCCTCACAGGGGGTTCAGTATTAGTCGTGTATGAGCAGAGATTGGTTTTGCCCTACAGGGAAAGCAGCAGAAGCCCCAGCACTTCTACTGACAGTAAGAGTGGACAGTCCTCCTTAGAAGCCCTTCCAGCTTAATGGTTTCAGGATTTTTCAGACCACAGACTGCTTTTAAAGGTGAGAGGAACAGGATGACACATGGAATTTCAAGGAAAGAAGCAATATATACACATATACATTTTTTCTATATACATGCACATACACATAAGTATTAATTAGTAACATCTAGAAACTCATATGACCTAAGTGCTTTCTCCAGATATGCACAGATATATTTTGATAACTAACTCGCCAGGAGTCATGTGAGTTTATTTGATGACAAAGATTAACCTTTTCAATCCATTTCTATAATTATAAGAGCAATGACTTTAAAAGCTTGTTTTCTTAAAAAACAGGACTTGGAGGGAGATCACACCTAAAGGGGCCCATTGTCCCCTAGTGACAACTTTGTGTGCTCTTGTGTTTGGTTGAAGTTACCAGCGCATTTGCACCCCTGAAATAAATGAACTTCTACCAATTATGCAAACACTGGAAATGGTCTGATTAGTGTCTTTGGGGGTAAAAGGTGGGCAGGGCTCAGCACTGTGAATGCTGTTCAGCAGGAAGCTGGTGGCCAGTCAGCCAGAGAACGTGCAAGCCTGAAGCAGACACCGCACCGCTAAGTATAAGGTGTGGAGAACATCAAGAGAAAGGTGAATCAAAGTTCAAATCTGTAAGAAACAGCTTCAGCAGTTCTGTTTCTCAGAAAAGCTTTCTGCTTTAAAAGTAAAATCAGGCAGTATGACTAGAAGTATTTTCCCGTTCTAGAAGAAAACCTACACTTCCTCCTAGAAGCCCTCACAAGCTCCACAGGCTGAGGAACAGAAGAGCCAGGACACACACTCACCGCACTGGGGTACTGAAATTCAAACTTCACAAACGCATCCAAATCTCTTGGTGAAACACCTGAACGAGACAACAAACACCAATACAGGTATTTTCATTCCATCTGTGATGTCGAGCACGATTTTCACAAGCACCAAACTGATTTTCTGTAGGACTCATGACACATCTCTTCTGAAAAACCCATCAACCCAAAATCCATGGAAAGCTGGCATCCAAAGGAGATGCTTTTCTCAGTGCTGAGCTCTAAGACCTGAGATAGTTTAGCACAGATGGTTTACAGGCTCCCAGAAACGAGGGACTAAAAGCAGTACCATTGGCAGGAGCAAACCTGTCTACTGAAAGGCCAATATACATTAAGATAGCAGGCACTCATCACAAAATAGGAGATAAACATGAAATTTAAACTATGACCTAGTTACTAGTGAAAGCAAGACAACTTAAAGTTCTTCCATCTGTCAAGATGGAATCCAGATTCTTTTTACTCTTCTGGTTTTTGTTGGTTTTGTTGTTGGGGTTTTTTTAAACTGTTTAATGGGTTTGGGGAGCTTGAACCTGAAACTGGGTTATTTTTTTGTTTTAATGAGTGCTGAAATGACTCCTGAAAAGGTCTTCAAGGTAGAAAAATCTCACTCCCCACTGCTTTTCTTACTACTCTGAGGGAAAAGCCCATATGCTCTTTCAAGTACATACCTGGTGGCGCTGGGAGGTTTATCCCCCTGACAATAATAAGGTGCATTTCTGTGCTGTTGAGCTCAGAAAATATCCTGTGAAAAAATAAAGACAAAAAAGTGTATTCACCCCACTGAATGAACTTTTCATTCAGTTCATTCACCACCACCACCTGATCCACTGTAGTGTGCTCCTGCACAGATCACCTTCATAAATTACCAAAGAGCAAGGAAAGAGCCCAAACTGAGACAAAAACATCTCTGAGGTATAGTGAAAAGTGCCACAAACAAAACCCAAAGGCAATAGGATTTAGGGAGAAACACAGAGGAAGGAATAGTGGCTGAAGCAGCAGAATATGAGATGGGGCTGAAGATATTTTGAAAACAAAAGAACCCAGAAGAAGAAGAAGAGAGAAGAAGTTGTTGTTGGAGAACAACTTCTTTGTATTTAAGTTGTTGAGGGTATCCTCTCAGGAATGCTAAGCCTAACCCTAGGTGTCCCCCACCCCGAGTGTGCTGAAGCCCACAGTCCCCCAAACAAGAGCTGGAAACCAGAAAACTCATTCCAGCCTGTTTGAGAAATACATTTGTTTTTCCACACCTTATCATTTTAAAGGTCCTTTCCTCGAAGTGATGGCTTGGAGGATCCATTCCTTGTGCTCGTGCAAGCTGTAGGATGTCCATGTCCTTTCTACAACTTTGTGCCAGTTTCTCAAACCTAGAGAAAAGGCAAAAAAACCCCCAAAAACAGAAAAGCCACACACATACTGCAAGATGAAACAAAGCATTCTGCCAGATACAGGCCTCAAACAACCTGAGATGCAGCATAATGAGAAGTTTTATCAACCATTATCTTTAGGAGGTTCAGGCAGACTCAAGCCTGAACTGACCACACGGTGGGATGATGAACAGCGGGTCTTACCGAGTCGTTTCTGCTACATTTCCCAGATGCATGAACTGCTTGGAATACTGCAAACACCTCTGTCAACAGAAACAAAACCAAAGAAATACAGATGCACTCGGTGATCCTCACACACAGACGTATGACTGGCAGAGTTTTGAGGCTGATGAGAACCTGATTTAAGAAAAGCCAAGTGTTTTCCCGATACCCAAAACCACCCTTTTTAGGGTGTTTTGTCCTTTTGAGTCCAAAACTGAGCATGGCATTTGTTTGAGCTGTTCTAGGCTATTACTTTTTAATCACATCATTTCTAGGTGTGAGGTTCACCCAAAGGCAAGGCTTAATCATCCAGGTACTATTTTCAAATTTGAGTTCTCATATTCAATAGCAGTAACTTGATTGTCGCAAGCCTTCAAGCACAATCTTTGACTTCCACTAGAAGAGATTCCAACTCTGAAAATTTTCCACTTTAGAACACATAAAACCAAAAGTATTCTAGAAGAAAATCAGAAAACCCCAGAGAAACTATGATGGGATTATAATATTAATAAAACCCAGAGAAATGTAAAAAAAAAAAAAATCCAAAACAAAAACCACCAGAACATTTCTAAAAAAGATAAACTGGTCACCTCATATTGGTCCTTAAGCAATTTTACGAGCTGTGCATATACTTCATCTGCTTTCTGAGACAGTCTGACATCTTCATGGTGTATGAAAATAAAATCACTCTCATCATCTGTAGGGGGTGATGGTAGCTGCAACACAAGAACACCACATTTCAGAGCCCTTACAGGAAAAAAAGGAAGCAGACAAAAAGCAGTCAGAATGTACGGGAAGGTCAGTGAAGGAAGATGGGTTGTTCTTCTCAAAACAATTCCAACCTAAGTGCTACTTGCACCACTGCCTGATGACTGATTAAGTCAAAACTCTGCAAAGCATCTTACAGGCCTAGTTCCCTGATCACTCAGGTCAGGAGAGCTATTACAGCACAGTTTGGTTTCCCAAATACCAACAGAAATCAGGCCATCACTGAGGCACCTGAGCCTCATCCCAACATGGAGTTAGGGCACAGCTAAGAGAACTACTCACACCCTGAGCCCAGGGAATGCCTCTAAGCTGCATGGTTTAGGTGTACAAATGCAAATCACGGAACAAATGGTTCATGGAGATTAAATTCTCTCAAAATTTGGCACATTTAAGGAGCAGCAGAGGAAAAAAAAAAACTGAAACAAAAACTAGAACAAAAACATTAGGGAATTTCAGGGCTCAGGAATTTTCAGATTTGTCATTTGAGCAAACTAACTTAATTTGTGTCAAAAAATATCTATTAAATCATTCACTGTTTGAAGTAAGCCTTTAGATGTCCAAGAATATGAACCGAAGCAGAATACTAACAGTTCTACTAACCTTGGAAATATCAACAAGTTTGCCAGATTTTGCTTGCTCAATCTTTAGGCCGAAGCTCTTAGCTGTTCTCAGATACATCTTAGCCTGTTCAAGGTTATTTGCCTTCTTTGCTTTGACAGCTGCCTTCATGTATTGCTTCTTTCTGTTCTCCAGAAATTCCAGCTGTTCTCTAACTGGAAAAGAGTTGTATAAAAATGCTTACTCATCTGACACTGCCATACCCCTGAAACAGGTTTATTATGTTCAGTTTATAGGCAGAAAAAGGTCAGTAAATATACAGATCCCAAATAAGGACATTTCCTTACTGCACTTAATTGTTTTTTGGCCAGTTTCAACTTCAAGAATTAGAAAAAGAAATGAGCTTCCTTCTGTCATGGCATCCATTATCAAAGAAACTCACAGCAATTGACAACTGTCACAATAGTAATTACAGCCCCTGATTTGCAGGCAGGAGAGAGACTCCAGTGCAGCTGATTGGTCCAAAGTAGACCCTGAAATTAAACTTTCAGCCTGACATCTTAACTTCTAAAACTCATTATGAATATTATGAGCATTTTCTGTACTCTTTTTTTTTTTTTTTGAGACCAGATGAACCAATGTGTGCAGGCTCATTGAGATGTATCCACTTCTGCTTTTTTATAATACCTTGCCATCTTAATTTCCTATTAATTCTTGGGTCTCCTCTTTCCTTCCCAAAACAGTAAGGACAACTACACAAGTCCTGCCTCTTCCTATACCTCACTTAGGAAACGGTACAGCATGAGCTGACTACAGCCATTTCCAAGATACTCATACTGTATTCACCACGGCACTCTACTCATCACTGCACAAGCTCAACACCACTTGCCAGAGGTGCCTGTCTCAGCAAACAAGTACCCCCGTGACTCTCATGCTATGGGCACTGCTGTCAGATGACAATCCATTTATTCCCATCCTCGCAAAAGAGACCGCTGTCCTGCTGCTGTAAGCAATTTGCCCAATCAGCCAAAACCAAACTAATTAGACAAGGTAGATAGCCCAGATTCCACTGAGACAACCCCCACAGTGTGCTCTGTGAGGCTGAGACACAGAGCACAGGTATTTTCAAACAAAATCTGTGGAGAATGGACTGAGCAAAGCCATTAATCCAACTGATCTTGACTCCCTGACTTTGCTGGTACAGGCCTGCCCCGCTCCATTCCCACACCTCCCTACGCCTTGCATTCTCTAACAGGCAAAAAGACAGGTTTTTTTAAAGTTGATTTATCAGCAACAGGCAGCTGTAAGCTGCACTCTGCAATTCCGGGGGAAAGGAGGTCACATCTGGATGACAGAATACACTTTGGCTAGTGAAACACAGATTACAGTAGTGAAGTACTGACACTTTGTTCTGAAAAATCAAGAATCTGTCCAGGTTCTTGTTGCACCTATTGGTCTTTTTTTTATAATACTCAAAGTATCATTTCAGGAGAGACTATTGTAATACCAGAGACCAGGTATTATCAATTCCTTCACACCATAACTCTAGGGCTATTCACTGAGCATCAGCTACAATTGCAAAAAGACCCAATCTCCTAATGATTCATAGATTTTTCAAAGCCAAAATGGACAAGCACTGTTTTTTTGTGGTCTTTACAAAACAAGTAATGCAAATTTCTAGGGAGAAGAGTTAAGAGCTAATCACAGCGGCCCTGTGAAATGCCTTTGCACTCTGCAAAAGAACTCACCACAGCCAATTAGGCAGCTCTGCTCTGCCCTGAGGAACCACCCAGGGCAGAATGGAAGGAGAAGCCTCAACGCTGCTGGTGTGTGCCCAAATCACATCGTGAGGTGGTGGCTGTCCCTCACTATCTGCACAATTGATCTTGAGCAGACAACTGTCTAGTGACCTTAGCAACAGGAGGACTGATGAAGTGGCCTGTGTGCCAGTCTGAGATCCCTGGATGAAGCACGAGGCAGAAAGAAACCACTGTCTGATGTAGGAAGCCAGGTTAGCTCAATGAATAATTCACACTTGCAAGTCATCCACTTTAATGGGAGCTACGTCGAGATCAACTGCGAGCAGAATTAAACATCATGAATCGATACAACTTGTTACATCGAAATTAATTAAAAACCCAATCATCCTTATAATTACACACGCTGCCTCTGTGAAATAAAGCTGCATGGCTGGTCTGGATCTGCCCTCCAGCAGACACATAAATTGAGTCTCCTGTTAGAGGAAATCTATGCCACACATTCAGAGGCTCATGTGTAAAATATAGTGAAAATAAGTCTTTACTAAACTAGTGCAAACGACTTGCACATAGATCATGGGAATGACGATCCCTTCACCTTACCAGCTGGAGGGAGATGATCCATTGAATCTGCCTTGTCCTGAGTGGAGGGTGACATAGCTCGTTTGATGTGCTCAGAGGAGCTCTCCTCCTTGGCTACAGCAGATGGCACTGTAATTGGCTTAACAACCTGAGTCGGCTTTCCAGGCAGCTGAGCAGGTTTCTTGGCAACTGGGGCCTGTGTCAGAGGTTCATTCTAGCATAACAAAAAGAAATACACATTAAATGCAAAAAAATGTATTCCAGAGTTGAAGACAGCATCTCAAGCATCAGCAGCCATGCTGCCTTCTGGTACTACTTCTAGTTCATCAGCCTTAGCCTTCTGGTACTACTTTTGAGGTGAGCACAACATTCCAGACAGCAAATTTTAACTTCTGGAGGTTTATGAGCCATGCCACACATGGCTTACACAACCATCAAACCCCTGCTATCAAAGAGACAAAAGGAACATTCATTAAGGTAATAATTTCAAAACAGGCAGGTGCATGCAGAAAAACCATCATCCAGGCATTCTGTCCATTAAAAGCTGCTCTGGCTGAATGCACAATCAACAACCAAATCCAGAGAGATAAAGAAACCAAACGGAAGTCTAAAGGCTGGTGCTGCCTGACAAAAAGCAGTAAGCATTGAACATCCTGGGAAAGCACACACATAGGAGCTGCTGGGATAGAGGATCAAAGTCCAAGATTAATTACATTAGAACAACATAAATGGGGTGGACAGGATCTCAAGTGTTTGCTTTGGAAATAAAACCCACATACAAGACAGCTACAAAAGACTCAAACTCTGGACTCACAGACTCTGTAGGTACCGACTGTAATAACATCTCATCTTTCTCTCTCCCCTCTATACTTAATGCAAACTGAAATTACACTGAGGATCCTGTACTCTTCAAATTTTGGGAAGCGTATTTCATCTCAACACCTTTGCTTGACTGAAAATCCAATGGCCTCATCTCCACATATCACAAGAGACAGGATTTTAACTTTTACACATCCTACTAACCTCCTCCTCTTCGTCGTTCTCCTCCATGTTTGCCAGCTTGCTGGCATTTTCCAGAACGGCAGCTACTGTGCTGTCACCACCCATTGCTGCAATGCCAGGAAGAGGGGGAAATCCTGAGGAGGAAAGGAATACAGAAGTAGAGAGCTGCATAAACCCTATCTTCTGTATTCCACATTTCTTTTATCTAATTATCTAATATATTTCAGAATTCAGTGTAACCAGACTGATGCCAGGGCCACAAAGCCTTGCTAGATAAAGTCTGAGTGGTGGGTTTACGATCAGATCTCACAGATCTAAAGGCCTAAAGGGATGATGCCAAAATGATGCAATAACAGAGCAGAGTTTTTAAAGTTGAGTGACAGGCAGCCAAGGAACCTCACAACCTCACGACTTTGGTAACAGAGATGACCCCAGAACCAGCAAAGAATTTTGTCTCTGTCTTTTGCACAGGAGGACAGGGGATTGTACAAAATGTTGCTGGCTCTTTCTTCCCCCTCCCACCACTGCCCTACATTAGTGGGCACACGGTCCAGCAGAAGATCAGTGCTACCCCACAGAATAATAAACAACACATTGCTGACACCTGGATAACACACACAGCCTCTCCTGAAAATCTACTGCAATGCAGAAGTTGCAAGGTAAGGCAGAATCACAGTAGTTAAATATGAAGTACATGAAGAAAAATCCTTTTTGTTATTTCATTATCCTTTTAAGGATAGGAGTAAGGCTTGATAATGGAGGACAAACTCTCACTTCCACACTACCAGTTCAGCGTCAGCTTCAAAGAACAGAGAGCCAGAGCCACAGACAGAAAATGTCTGTTAATAGGATTTATCTCATTAAATGCAGCAAGTATTTTTGTTGCTAGTGTCATTAGGAGTGCCAAGAAATGACTGAACTGCTTCTAAACCTAGAGATGGCTGCTACAGGGACAGAACAAGTTTGAGGGACACAGGCAGGCAGAACACAGAATCCTATGCTGCTGCCACCGTGTGACATTGGATCTGCTACTCAGCAGCATTTCCGTCTCCAAGGAGGTCAGGGCTGGCACTTATCCTCATCCAGATGCAATGACATGCCCTGCCAGTCCATTATAATCTCATTGCTGGTTCCAGTGACAGCCTAACGGTTGTCTTCAATGCAAATCATACGGCCTCTAAATGATGGCTGAAAAACAAGCAGCTACTGTGCAAGGAAACCGAGGACTTACCCTTATTTTCAGAGGTGTAAATATGGAGTATCTCACTCTTAAACTGATAATTAACAAGAAATGGATCATGTTCTAGAGAACAAGGGATGCTAAACTGCTTTTCAGGGACAGCTTCAGAGCAGGAAACCTTCAAAGCAGTGCACGACCTGACAGAGCTGGCACTGCCTACTTTACTACTAGTACAGTGCTTCCCATTGTCACATTTGACAGTGACAAAAAAGCCACTAAGTCCACTGTACCTTTCCTAGGCTTGGTTTGACTTATTTTTTTTTTTCCTCAACTAAAAAAATAATATCTAGGGACCACTTTGCAGTGCTGAGTGTATCTTTTCAGAAGATACAGAAGATACATACTTCAGGCATGAGATAGAAGGAATGATGCTTCCTAGAGGAGAAACAGTATCATGCAAACCAGACCTTGGCCTGATGTTTGCAAACACAGCACTACACGTTCTGAAGAGGAGACAAAAAGGACACAGAGCATCTCAAGAACCAGGTTCAGTTTCTGCCTCTGTCACTGTCTCAGCATGGCCACAGGCATGATTTGCTTCATCTCTGTAGACTACTTTTACTAACCACAAGAGCTGCAATACTGATCTGACTTGTCAGGTGTTGCAAGAGGTTTAAATTAAATACAGAGTTCTGAGGCTCCTGCTGGGAATAAACAGAACAGGAAACGTCACAAACTTTTTCAGTTTCAAAAATCTCCTTCCAGTAAACTAAAAAGCCAATATATCCCAAGTTTCCTCTTTCCTCTGGGAAACACAGAGGAGAGACAGGTGACATTTTCAGCACCTGCCCATGGTTAAGTTGTTTAACTTTTCAAAGAGGGCCTCTTTCAAGTTCCAGTGCTGTCAAACAGGCACTCTATAGTCAGGAATATTTACAAGCATGAAAATTTGGGAGGATACTAACAAGCAGTTTCACAATACCATCAAACAGCAAGGCCAGCCTACTCGCTGAGAAAAGTGAGGAGCAGTTCCACAGGATGAGGATGCAATATCTGCCCACCTCCTCCAGGGTCCAGTAGACATACAAAAATTGGTATTAGGACATTTTCTATTTGCACTTACCAGGAGGAACAGGTAGCTCAGAAAAATTCACTTTTCTCCCTGCTTTATGGGCTCTTATGGCATCTTGGTATTGCTGTAACCAAAGCAATCAGTAAGATATAAAAATCAAGTTGACAAGAAATTAGCAATCATCTGTATTTAACCAGCATAAATATTGCAGAATACACAGTATTTTGCTATAATATATGCATTGTCTCTCTTTCTCCTTACTCCAAATGCTTTACAGCTTTTGTGCAGGAGCTCTTTTCAAATAGAAGGACAAAGCACAAATTATTTCAGCCTTGAAAAAGTCTTCATCAATAAAACTAATTCAAATGGTTTGTTACACTTTTGTTTTACCTTGGCTATCCTCTCATGCATCCTGCCTTTCCGATCATCCCCGCTGGCTTTAGCCTGTGCTGCTGCTGACCTGTACTTCTCAAGCCTTTGCTGCAACGCTTCCAGCACTGTTTTCGGCTGCTGCAGGGAAGCTTGAAATGAGACAGAAAATAAAATGCCACAATTCAAATCTCAAAACAGATCAGCTGCCTTTTTCCCCCACTTTCTTTACCTTCTGCAGAGACAAAACATCATTGCAAAGTCTTATTCCGAATTCAATTCTTCTGAAGAAAGTTTATTAGCTTCTACTTCCATTATTGATCCAGGATTAGCAGATCAGTGGGACGGGGCAGACCTTAAAGTGCCTGCTATTTTTATAGCTTGCTACAGAAACCCCAAAGTCCTACCTGAAGCTTCTTGGGTGCAAGGTTCAAGTGTTGTAAGATGCTGGGAACTTCCCCCTGGAGTTAGTACCTTTTGCTTGGATGCATCTTGTACATTTCCTTGGCTTTCAAGATCTGCAAAGCAAAGAAAGCAAAAGTTTCACAGTGTGTTCCATAAACAGCAACTCAGAAAACCATCAATTTGATCCCATCATCCTCCTGAAAGCTTTTTGGCTTCAAAACAACATCTGCTTGGCTAGGTAAGTCTAAGGTTCCCATTACTCAAAATAAAATACTTTGTAATAGAAAATCTCAAACGCTGATTTAATTTAGTTTAGTGCTGCTTGAGGGAAAAGAGAGAGAGAAAAAAAAAAAAAAGTAAATCCAGTTCAAGTATTCTAAGAATTCTTACCCCAAAATATAACTTGGTATCTTGGCAGATGGAAAAGAGTGAACAAGATTGCTAATTGACTAAAATATCCTAGTAACAAAAGATGTAATGAAAAAGGGAAGCAAGTAATACCATCTATTCAGACACCCAAGTTTCTGGCATTGTGTAATAGTGGTTATTTCAGAAAACTATAAAAATAACTGCTGTACTTCTTAAGGCAAGATGATATCACGGGTGAAGTTTCTCTCTAGTGCCATTTGGTGATCAGTTTATAGCTTAAGGAGCCACAAATCTCATGACTTATTGAAATAAAATAATCTGTCATTTAGTTTCTTAGAATAAACTGCTAAAGTTAAGTTGTTTAAAACATTGAATTGCACAGGCCAAATATTAATTGGTGGTCGTGGTGCTAGGTTATTTAAAAAAAACACACTCTCTTACAGTGATCGAAGGATCTTTAATATTGATAACTTGCTTTACAATTTAGACTTTAATGCACTGCAATCTCTTTGTTGATCTCTCTTAATCTGAAACACTATGAACTTCAGTTGAAACACATAACACCACCAAATATTACAGTAAACTTTAAGAATGTGCTGCTACCCTCCTCTCCCTTCCTCTTCAATACTGCTGCTATTATCTAAAGTTATAAAAATAAGAATATTAGACATTAATACCTGCCTGAACTTGTTATTCAAGAGAGTAACTTCAGTATAAATAACGATACCTCACTTTTCTTCACTGGTCTTGATTAGAATTTGAATATGCAGTAAGACTCAGACCTAAGTGATCTTTGATTCTTCTTTGCAAGCAAATTCAGAATCATTCCAATACAGCAAAGAGAGACTTCCTAAATGATTTCTGTAAGACAAGCCTTACCCTGAGGAGATGGAGGCATGTTCTGGAGGTCTATTGGCAGCCCACTATCCAAAGCTTCTAAGACCACATTAAATTTCTAATGCAGAAAAAACAAAGCAGAATATTTATTCTAGTATGCCCAAGACTTGCTACCTGCCACAATGAGTATTTGGCACTCAAATGGGTGTGGGTACAGCATTTAGCACTCAGGATTTCTGGTGTGCATACCTTGCCTGCCCTCATGTATTCCTTTGCTTTCTCCAGGTCTCCTTGTTGCTTGGCTTTTACAGCTGCTAATTTATACTCCTTCTGTCTCATAAGAAGTACCGCTCGTGTGCTGCTGTTCTGGAGATCTGTGAGAACAAAACAATGGTGAGACTTACACTGAGTATGCAAGTGTTGTGCATCCCTTGCTATGTCCATTGATTCAGACCTGCGCTAGTCCTTCTTTTCTTTCAATCACACAGCCATCTTACACAAGTCCAGAAATCGTACCAGACATAAAAATCCCACTTCTCCCAATTAAAGGAAAAAAAAAAAAAAAAAGAAACTGAGGCACGGGAAAAGTAAAATGAGAGATAGTGATACAGTGCATTAAGAGCTCTATAAAAATAACTGACTTCACTGCCAGAAATTCAGTATCCCACTGACAACTCTATCTGAAACATTGAGCAGACAAGTTCTGACTTTGCTACACAATACAAATATCAAGAAAAATGTAACATTAAAATACTGTTGAGCTGTTTATCCTCTCAGATCATGGTACCTGTTTCCACGGTAGGGCTAGAAGCAGCATGACCCTGCAGAGACTCTGATTTCAGGTGCTGCGCTGCCTCGTGAGAGGTCTTCTGGTCATCATCTGGAGCAGACTCAGCCTTATTCTCTGGCAGGACACCAGAATCTCCCAAATTCTCTAGCTCCACTCCTGTGGCTTGAGATAAGTGAGAAGAACTCTTTCCTGTTGCAACAGGAGGTGGCAATTCTTCCTCATTGATTTTTTTGCCTTTCTTCACCGCAGCCAGCATAGTTTCCAGCGTCTGGCAGAGATGGAACAGCAAAGTGGATAGGTAATTTCATCAAACATATTACTAGCATAAAATCATTAAAACACAAATTCATTCCCTTATTTGTGCTGGGCTCTATTATGCACACCACTACAGATTGTTGCACTTTAGCTGCCTATTTTTCTACATGGCCAACTTCACCATTAGTGGAAGGTGTCCCGACTATCAGAGCAACACAGTGCAAAGGACTTGCTACCCAAACGACACCATTGCAAGTACCTCAACACCTGGAATCACCGGATGGCTGATGGGGTCTGCTCAGCTTTGTCACAGAAAGTGGCACCAAGGAAGCCATTTATACCAACTGTAGATGTCTTTGAAACAAAATAAAATACACTACTCTGAAATGTCACTGCCTGGATGGATTCAGGGAAGGAAGGAGCCTGCAAACCTATTTAATGCAATGAGAAAAGCCATTAAATACTAACAAAGGAAATGGAGCTTCAACTGGGGAGCTATGGCAAGAAGCGCTCACCATCTGTAACACAAGTTACAGAGGGTGCTGCTGCTCATTTTATAAAAAAAACCCTTCCTTCGCCACAAATATGACCTTTCTCAGCATTTTTTTTTTTAATTTAAGTTTCAGACGGAAGACCACCATGCACTTTAAGCCAAAACAAAAGTTTTACTTCTTTCCTCTTCCACAGAAACTGAAATGAAAGCACAGAAAGACAACAACAAAATCTCATTGCTGCTGGAATCACTACTATTTTTGGTTAGCTGTGACATTGTCTGACCTATTAAGTGACAGTGGTAGAGATCTGGACTGATTGCATGTGAGATTGGGGTTCAGACCAGTACAGCAACCCACACACAGCTCTCTATTCTCCACGTGTGGGACGACAGACTGACTGGAAATGGAATTAAACGCTGAGATTAAAGTTCACAGTTCCAAGAACTACATACAAGAGATAACTGGACACCATTAGCTGGCATGTCTTTATGCTAATTAAGGAACTGTGAGCTGCGAAGCGAGATCTAGTCTATCATCTTTAGCTACACTGCTTAGGCACAAGGAAACTCCCTACTTTGAAAAATAAAGGAAGTGGCAAACAGTGCATGAAGCTTCATTACTGGATGAAATAAGCTGGTTTGCCTCTCCCTCTTGCTCTCTGAAAGGTCAGGTGTTTTCATATACATTCCTTTCCCAACTAGCAGGCAGTGGACATACACAGACATCTCCTTTCTTGTGCATTTCCTCCCCTGGGTTTGGCCTCAGTTGTTCCTTTTTTACCCTAAGACACCGGGTAGCGAGGGAGACATCCCATTCTTCCCTCAGCAGACAGTGCTGAGCTATAAAGCTTTGCTCAACAAGACAGAGCTGCCCGAGGTGATGCAGGAGGCCAGATGAAAGCAAACAGGGAAATACAGGCACTCTGCACAGCAGGAATCCCCCAGCACTACCAACTAACTACAAGCACGCCACCTGGCTGAAAAGATGCAAAGCTGAAGAAACCACTCCCTGCCACAATTTTTAATTGCCTTAATGAAAAATCCTGCTCTATTCATTTTCAAGCACAGCCAGCACACTCAGGGTATCACCTTCCTTGGTCTCACAGAACTGAGTGGAAAGTTAGTTCATCTGTGATAAACCGGCACATTTATGTATTAAGAAAGCTCCTAAAATTTGCTTTAAGGTAACACAGAACAACCATCACAGGTCAAATTCAGCTCTAGACAAGTGGGTTTAACATCAGCATTTACCACCAACCCTGCCTCCAGCTACCACTAGCCACACGTCACACAAACAAAACTCATGCACAAAAGGCATTTGAAGTTACACTTTCTCTGTGCATTTGTTACATCAGACAGGTAGTAAGTAACAAGAAACGTTTTTAAAGTAACTCAAGGCAGCGTATTAGAATTTCTCTCCCCTTTCAACAAATTCACACATCTGAAAAGACTGTGAACTACACTTTGGAGAACTGATTTTGCCTCCCCCTCACTCTCATACCTGAAGAACTCAACTTACCTTAAGGCCTCTTTCGTACCGGCGTATTTTGGCACCCTCACCTGACTCCTTTGCGTTAGAAATTGCTGTCCTATAGTCAGCAATTCTCTTCTCTATAGTCTGTTGCAGCTGACTGGTAACAGCGGGAAGTGAGGTGGTCTCAGAAAAAATAATAAAACAAAACAAGGAAACTTTATTTCATCCAACTTTATATAAGTTTTCCCACAGCACTGAAAAACAAATACTCCTCCTCACACACCCTGCCGTTCATCAAGAGCACAAGGACGAGGCAGTCTCTAGAACAGAGGAGCACTTGTGCTACGCTAACGGCCCCGGGATCCACCTCTGGATTTCCTCTCAAAGGCCTAATAGAGAAGAATGGGTGGAGACATTTAGAAAACTCACAGACACGGGGTAATTGGAGCCATGTGGTTAGGGAGTAGGTGAAGAGAACAGTAAAGTCTCTCAAACCCCACACAACGGAGGGTGTGAAGGGGTATTTTGGCACAAATCTTGACTTTTTCCTTTCTTATTTTTAAAACATGCTAGTTTACTCCCTTCTGGGCTTCTTCAACCTAGAGCTCTTTTTCTGCCTCCTACAGCCTGGAATTAGTTCAACGACAAAAGCAGCCTAGGGAAAGTTATGAGCAGCTGCAAGACCTTTCAGATGGCTACTAATGTAATTATTGCCATTATCTCTATAGAAACACTCTGGGACCCATTTATTAACGGGCCCAATGCACCACAGCACTGGGATCTGTAGCACACAACAGAAATATGGCAGTAACTGAATAAAGCATTTAACTGCATGAGGACTGACAAATTAAGTCCAAAAAGTTAATGCTACTGAGAAAAATTCCACCAAGATGTCAAAGACACCGAGTTATAACTCTGGAAGTCTGAATTGCAGACTGCATGATCATATGTATAATGAGGGACAAGACAAGACATGCTTGATTCCAACTGTTTACCTCTTCAATTCTGTGCTAACATTAAAAATCAGCCTCAGAACAAAGGAAAATATTCACCTGTATCAACACAGCACTAGTTCCCACAGAGAAGACAGCAATAGTGTAGTTTTACCTTCCACTGAGGACAAGAAGAACTCCCTAGATGTTTGTTTGTGATCCCCATATAAGCTGCACGACACCAGTGATTCAGCAAAACTGTGAGGTACACGAAGCTCTTTCCTACCTCTAGTTGCAGTTCAGGTTGCTCATTTTCTGGTTTGGCTGTGGATGGCTCCATTGCTATCATTTCATCCTCACAACTTCCCGTCTCACCTTCCAGCCCCAGAACTTCTTGCAATTCGGCCTAAAGCAAAAATAAAAGCCAACAAAAGGGTTTTTTCCTCAAAATTTTCTACTTCCTCAAAAGACAAAATAAAACCACGTCTCAAGCTCCAAAATCTTTGGATGGACCCTGAATCCAAACAGAAAGTCTAAACATCTTATATTCTGGTTTTTGGTCTGTATTCACAACAGAAAGCCACACTGCTTTCTCCAGTGGTCTTACAGGATCACCATGTAAGTTTGTGGTTAAAGACCTGAAGGTGGAGAAGTTCAGATTAATACTTTTACACAGATCATTCAACCCTAAATTTGAAATTTCCAAAAAGCATCGATTAACAGTTGCAGTCAAAACCACTGCTTAACACTCCTTCCCTAAACCCTGGCAACTAGATCACTCACTGAAATGACAAACAATTTCTTGGGAGATATTCTCACAGCCCAAGCACCACTTGAAGCAGCAGCAAAAGGGTGCCAGACATCATTTTAAGGAGAATGTTCCTGGCTGTATTTCACCAGCTGACACGGAACAGAATTCCTGCTATTCCCCCCACTTCTCTAAGACCCTCACACATGAATGTTAGTTAGGAAATTCTCTTACTCCACTGTGCAGGGGGCTGGATTCTAAAAAGCCTCATACCGAATGGAATGCTTCTGCAATATTTTAGCTTCTCACCACAAAGTTAACAGACATTTTTGCTAAATGCAGTTCTGTTTTTAAAAGAAACCAAAGACGCACTGAAACCTTTTGCTAACAGAGTTATGCATACCAACAGGTCTGTATCTTTCTCCAAGTCTTCATCATCTGCTTCTTCCTCCTCATCTTCATTCAGGTCTTTCATACACTCTGCAGCCATCTTTTCAATATGATCCATGGGCAGAGGAGCTGTAAAAAGAAACCACAAGGAGCCACAAACCTTAAATAACAGTTATGCAGTCACTGGATATAAATTCTAAAGGAGTTGCTACCAGCTGAAAGACAGCAGTGACTTCTCCTCTTGCATCCTCTTTATCAGATCGTGTCATAGGTAAATGAGAGTATATTCAGGGATAAAGGGCAAAGTCTGGGGAAGTGGAAATCCAGGAAAAAAGCAATACTAGTGTTTCTGAGAGTGACAGTCAAGGCAGGCAATAAGACAAGGAAAATGACCGCATCCAATAACCTACCTCAGAAATTAGATCACAGGGAGTTTACAGGGAGCGGCTGTTTACAAGGAGCCTGAACAGTAAAAACATAAGCACCGTGATAAACTAGCAGGGGACATGACAGTGCTCAGAAAGTGTGGCCACAGAAGAGAAAGGTACTGTAGTAGGTCTGCACAGTAATGGCATTTAAGACTGTAGGACTGGGTGAAACAACTGCTTCAGGAAAAAATTATTAGAAATCGCCTCAAGCTCTTAGGGTGATTTAAGATACAGCTAACTATGATATTATTCTATAATGTTATTTACAAAAATAACTGGTAACAGGAACTTCATTATTATGGAACATTTCAGTTTTCCAAAGAAAAACTGGAGAATTATACTATTCTTGGATGTTATATCGAAACTGTACTCCTCAGTTAAAATAAAAATCCATGATAGCACAAGAGCAAATGAATATAAATTGTTGATGAATAAATCCGATCAGAAGTTTCTATTCATGAAAGGGAATCACTGGAACATCCTCTGTCCCCAGGTAGAATAAACATCTGAAGTAGTAATAAGCCATTGCTAGATATTTACAACATGATTGTCCATATTAATAGGTCTGGACTCTGAACCTTTGTCAGGCTTTTCTGTTTTGTGTCCTTTGTCTCATGTCAGTTTATCCTAACAAAATGTAATTCATTCCTGGTGTAGCCCCTGACTGACAGAATAAATTCTGACTCCATATGGAACTGAAATGGTCCACATCCATTCATCTCTAAGTGCCAAGAAATTACTTTTTCCCAGTTCTAGCCCTTTGCTTCTCTCCCTCATGTCGAACTACTTTGAGTTAAAAGTACTGTAGTTCCCAAAGATCTGTGTGTATGGATGCGACCAAATGAACCAAACAGTTAAATGCATGAGATGCAAACACCTGCATTAAACACCCCAGCACACCTGCCAGTACAACTTTTGTTCATGTTCTCTTTCAAAGGCAAAAAATATGTTATTGTGTGTATTACAACAGCACATACAGACATAAATACAAACAGAGTTCAAGGCAGTTACCTTAAATAGTGCTGAGCTCAAAGAGTTCACCACAATTAAATCATAGGAGTTTTGTATAGGGTCTACAGTACACTTCAGACTACAATAGCTAATCTATTTTCTCAATCTACAATCTTCAGTACAAGAATGTTTCTCTGTCTCTCCTTAAGCTGGGTACATATTTATCCTTTGAAAGCGATGATGCACATTAACATCAATTTTAGAGACTTACTGAACAGCACAAGCCATGAACCAAACTACTGGCTGTTAACATGGTAAGAAAGGAGACACAGCAAACTACCCATATGTTTGAAGACAGCAAGAAAGGAAGACGGGAAAATCTTCCTACCTTGAGAAGTTACTTGTTTTATACATCAAACAGTACTGCAAATAGTCACACTTGGCCTACACAAATAGAATGTTCCAAATTCATCATACTTGTCCTGATCTCAAAGAGCAGCAGCAGAACACTGGCACAGAGATCTGCTAAGCAAATCAGGAAAATTGCTGCTCCTTCTGCCTCTCTAACAACACTTCTGCATTTTCTGCATTGCCATCTCTGGCATTGCCCATGAGATTTTCCTTTTTCCAAATCTTTCTTGGCTACTTTGTCTTGGAATTTCTCTTCAAAGCTTCTGGTCTCTACCTGAAAACTCTACTTAACTCCTTCTTGGCCAGTTCTCACATCTACTTCATATTGTGCCAACCACATCTCCCTTAACTATCAACTTCCTCCATGCTCTCTCAAAGGTGGAGCTATTTGCACACAAATCCCAGCTGTCCACCTAAATGCCTCCAATACTTCCCCATGCAGACATATGACTGTGACTCACCAATGTCAGTAAATATTGCCTAAAACACAGATTTTCAGGACAGACTTTTGCAGTCAATTTAAATGGATCCCAAATGGATCTTGTTCTTTCCCTGCACTTGCTGAATCAGCTGAAAATTAACACAGATACAAAGCTGTTTCTGCTCCAATAATCTAATTTACTGTATCAGTGCTTCAATACCTATTATCAAACATGTTGCACCTGTAGCAAAACTCTGCAACTTGGACAGCAGCCCATATCCAGCCAAGGCTGTACTTCAGGGGTCAGTAGAGGCAAAAAAGCCAACTGATGCTACACGGATGGTTGGTTCAGCTTCTAATCCAGTACAACAAGTTGAGGCTACAATTTCAAACAGCCGAGAGGCTGACCAACTGGCATTTATCAGTCACAGATAGCAGAGATCTCTGTACTTAAGATGTTGCAACAGCACAGCTTTTGCTGCCTGCATCTTCAGGTTAGAGGAAGAGTTCACTATTCCCACGTTCCTAATGACAGCTCTATCACTTAAATCCAGGAGTGAATTATTGCACCTTGTTCTCAGCCAAGAACCAAGCACTAGTACATATTGTACTGCGTCCATTTTTTTCTGACCCTCTCCAGACAACATCTGTTTCTTCCCTGTCCTTACCCTACCCTCCTCCTTTCCAGGTGCCAGCCTGCACCCTGTCCCTATGACACACCATCATTACACTGCAACCACGTCTCAGGAGTCCCCAATGCCAGTTGCCCAGTTATTCATCTTCCAAGAGCTTCCAACCTACGCACTCCCAATTCTACCAGGAAAACAGAACAGCTGTACATTATTTCAGAAAACAGTTTTATGAACCATAACACATACCTTGTAGAAGGCATAGTAAATGTTAATTTTGCACTGTCTGAAATTTAATTTCCCTCTTATGAATAAAGAGATGGAAAAAACACATGAAGTGACATGATCAGGGCGTGAAGGAAGTCAACACTTGAAAAGGTGACAACAATTGAAGAGCCTCCTACACACAGATTCACCCTCAAAACACTATCCTGAGTGTTTTAACCATGAGTAACCTACGTCTAATGGCAGAAGTTCTGCTATTGTGCTTATTAGCACAACTATACTTAATAGCTTTAAGGGTTTACTACAGTCTTGCAATCTGGAGAACGGAACTGATTTATAATTTAGTTTTAGATACAAACAACTTCTCTGTCTCTCATCACTTACACTGGTTAGACAGTAATTTTTTCCAAATATTTTAAAATTCTTCATTCTCCTGTTGTTCCGTGCGATGTCCCTTCAAATATTATGGTCAAATTACTGCTGCTAGCCCTTCTTTCCAGCATCTGCTCATACACCTGCAGCAAGCTCCTTGTCCTGTCTTAACCACTTGCTGCCACCCCTCCCTTGCAGCGAGGCAGGTAGCAAACCAGATCAAGGAACCAGATCAAGCTGAATCATTCAGCACAACGGAAGTTTGTTTTTATAGATCAGTTTCCTCCAGCAGCTCACCCTGCAGGTCCCTACATATGTACACCAGCTTAGAGGCAGAGCATGCTCACTAGAGACTGCCCCTCTCAGCAGCAGCCCTGTAAAACACTGCATAGCTGCATGCAAGTACCACCAGACTAAACAGATGCATTCCAAGATATATTCTAACCTAACACAAGCAATACAGTTCTCCCAGTAATTCTGTCAGTTCCAGGATTTCCCTCTGAAAAGAGTAGACTCCAAGACACTAAAATTATAACATTCATTCAGTAAATTCAGTAAAAAAAAACAAAGCAGAAGAATAACCAAACAACAAACAACCCACCCTCCACAAGAAACATCATTTCCATTTTTAATTCTTCGACCACCCACTACAGCTTTTTATGAATTCATATGCTAAACAAGCACGTCTTAGTCATTGAAGTGGCTAGAATTCATATCTCTTTTTCCTATATCTACAAGAACATAGACCCCAAAAATCTTTCAAAGTAAAAGGGAGAGTACTTGCAATTTCAGCTTCTATCAGTGATGAAAAAACCTTTTAGATAAATCAGTGATTTGTAAATAGGCATGTTTAATCAAATATTCAGGGCGTCAATAAATAAAATCCAGATACTTTAACTTACTTTTCCCTTTTGGTTTTGATTTCCCTTCTTTCACCTTTGCTCCTGTGAGAGCAGCAAGCTCTGCTTCTAGGTCCCCATCATCCTCACCGTCCTCTGCACCCAGCAGCATCTCCTCAGGGTTGAAATCTACAAACAGCCCCAGCTGGAGCCAAGGGAAAATAAAACATTTTAAAAAACTCTCAGTACTGTAGTTAGACCAGAGATGACACTCAAAACCATCACACTGCATGAATTATTTAAACATTTTCATGCACTCTGGATTCTGTTCATTTTTTTTAAAAAGCCCACTATCATACCATTTCTATTACCAAAACAATGTATACCAGGCACCCATAACTGATGTAAGGTACATAAATCTTAGTAAGTCACAAAAACTCCCACTAAAACTCTCCACAATCAATGATTTCTTAAAATCAAGCCTATCTATTAGTCTGACATAACAAGGTAAAACAAAATAACATCTGGGCCTCATGAAGCAGATATCATCAGGGAAGTTCAGGGCAGTTCCTGCAACAGCTAAGCTAAAAAAAATTCAATAATCATCCCCATGATACAGGTCTGGCATGTGTATACTGCAGAGATCTCGCCCTTATCTTTTATTACCTCAGCCTGTAAACCATAAACACATGGAAAGCACACGCAGGCACAGAGAAACACAGCCATTACAAACCCAGCAATGCCAACACCACACTGGAGAAAAACAACTGCCTGGGACAGCCCGTCAGCCAAGGAACAGCATCTCAGGTAATATTATTAACAACAGTAATAAAAATTTGATGAAGTAGTGGGGGTTATCACTCAATTGTTGTAAGTGTTGCCAAAAATATAAGTATCAGAGAAATCTCCGAAGTCTCAATCTGAAAGGTTCTAAGAAACCATTTTATCCCGATTTTTATATCTCTGGTTAAGATATTAACTCTAGAAATAACATCTTTTATTCAAAGTATGACAAGCTTTTTTATAAGCACAAATTAACTGAATTTAATTAATCTTGCGAGGCAAGTAGAGTAGCTTTCCTCAGACTTTTTCAAACCACAAGCCCCTGTTGGCCTATGGGTCTTCCCATGGCCAAGCAGGCAGCAGTTCAGCTTCTCTCAAGCTGAGGAGTAAAAATTAATTGTTATTATTACAAGGGTTAACAATCTCCTCCTGCTTCCCAGGATCTGAAGTGCTGCCAGAAGCTGAAGCTGCCTGTCAGGTGATCAACTAGTTTGGATCAGTAATAACTTCTTTTTTAACCCGGCAGGAACTGAGGTGCTGGTGACTATTGCCTTGAAATATTTTGAGGCCTTCTTTCAAGCCTTTTATAATCCCAAAAGAGAACGTGAAGCTGAGAAACTGATTCCAAGGAGCAAGAAGAGTACTCAAAACCTGCAGCTATTTGTTTATTAGCCCTGATCCCGCTCTTGACATTCTGTAAGGCACTGGGCAGATCAGTTAGCCACCTTCTGCCTTATCCATCTCTCTCTGTAAAACAAAACTAATACATTTGCAGCCTTAGAATGGAAAAAAAGGTCAGGGCAAGATTTAATTAGGCAATGTTTATAATGGTGATCTAAGCATTCAAATTCTGTGGAACGTATGTACACCTTTCACCAATGTGCAAAATGTGTCAGGAGCACACGTGATCTGCCCCTTACCACACGGCAAGTATCAAAAGCAAAGCAAGTGCAGTCATGAATGAGGTCAAGAACAAAATCCAGCAGTTCTAGCTCCAAGTTTCTCTACCTCTTCACTAAGGCACATTTCCAATCAAATTAACACTATTAATCAAATGTTTAATAAAACAGAAAAAAGAGGTTTTAAGAATCTTGCCAGTTGATATATTACATAACAGAAATACAGCTTAAATTGAGTTAATTTGCAAGTGAACAAGCCATTAATGTATTTTTTTCAAGAAACAATCCTCCGTGCCATAAGACAGGCTAAATTATTATCTTACTGAATTAGAAATTTGTAAAATTTATTTACTCTTATCTTTTTAGAGTTTGGTTTCTTTTAGGGGTGTGGGGGGAGAAGGAACGATGTTTTTATCTTTTATTTTCTCTCTTGTTTAAGTGAACTAAATTACATATTACTACTCCAACTGAGAAATGCAAACTTTCATATTAGAGCAACAGTGACATTAGAGATCTCTAACTAAACCATTCTGCCTCCAGTATAAAAAAATTCATTCCTAAAAAGTCACCAAGAGAACATAGCTATTTTCTCTATTTTAATATTCAATTCCAATCTCTTTTCTTATTTCGTTATATTTTTATCAGTTATCCTCTTCTATATGTTTTTCACCTCAACCTTCAAAGGTTTCTAAGGTTCCATTTTGTCTCTAACAAATTCTTTACCTCTAACTGTACTCTGGTTTTCTTTTGCTACTGTACCCAGAATTTCGCCTTGGCTGTACTTCTAATTTTGACAATGTTGCCTGACTTTTGACAGCTGCCAACCATGACCAAATCACAGTTCTGACTTCTCAAGGCTTCTGAAACTACATCCAGCGGTAAAGACTTAAAAAAAACCCTATTGTAGATACATCTAGGATCACTTTTAGCTACAGGAGAGGGACATAGGCTTATCAGTCTATCTGTTACAACAAAAAAAGACTATATACAGGAAAATTAAAAATTAACTGTCTCTGGTGTAGCACCTTCATCTTCTCCCATGTGCCCCTGAATGCATTATTTGATATTCTAGTGTTCTTATTTCTGTTTTCTTAGTGCTGCCAGAAAACCCTCCATATAGTTATTGAAATTATTACCAAATCTCAATATAGCTCGGATAGGAAAATACTATAAACATGAGTCATGAAGGCTCACGGCAAAGATTACAGCATTACGACACTGTGGCTTCCCTGCGAGACCTCCACTGCTCCATATCATATATTTACTTTAAGAAGAACACGCTAAAGGACAAAGCAGGAAAACTGGCACCACACAATTTAAATTTTTTCACAATCCTACCTTATCTTATTAAGGCTTAGGAAACTGTAGCAGGAAAAGAGCAGTAAGAGGTCCGAAAGAGACTACCCTGAAGAGCAGTAGAAGGTTTCCCTACCTGCTTTGCAACCACATCTCCCTGGCCCTTCGCCTTCCTTACCTGCTTTGCAACTGCAGCTCCCTGGCCCTTTGCCTGAGGGCTTTTTTTAGGTCTTCTGCCGAGCATGCTGCTAGTTCATGGATTTCAGAGCACAGTGTCTCTAAGGGACTGAGAGCACATGAAACCCAGTATCAGTATCCCCGCCCCTCTCAACTGGACGAAGGCAGGTAGCACAGACCTGCGGCGTTTACCGGCACCGGGAATCCCCGTGAGGGAAAGGCGGGGGAGGGGGAGGGGGGGGGGGGCAGCCCCTGTAACACACTTTCCTCGGGCCCAGGCCCGTCAGTGTCGCTTTCCCCGCCCTCCCCTGGGAGCCCGGCCCGGCCGCACCCCTCCCTCCACCTGAGGCGACCCACCCCCGGCGCTCGGCCCGTTCCCACAGCCCGTCCCGAGCGGAGAGAACGGCCGAAACCCCTTCCCCGCCAGACCCCAGCGCCGCCTGAGGGCGGGGCAGGCCCGTCCCAGCCCGCCCCGCCGCAGGGAGGAGCCGGCGGAGGCAATAGGCTGAGCGCCGCGTAAATAACCGGCCGCCTCCCGCACAGGGGCCGCCGGAGATACCGCCACAGACCGGGCAGGCCCCGGCTCACCTCGGCCTCCCGATGAAACGGCGCCCGCCGGACCCGGAGACGCCTCAGCCGCGGAGCAGCGCGCATGCGCGGAAGGAGGCGGGGGGGGGCGGGAGGCGGAGGGGGCGGAGCCAGCAGGGGCGGGGGGGGGAGAGCGGCTGCGCCCGGGGTCACGTGGGGAGAACAATTTAAAACACAACAAAACACAATTTTCAAAAGTGTTTTCGGACTCTGCGTCTCCACGGGACTAAAGAGCGCGATCGCAAGGGCAGATTTCAACAGCGCTGTGTGAGCTGAGGCCGTGTCAGTGAAGTAATCCTTGATGGCAATTAAAAAAATAAAGAAATAATCATATAATAATAAAGTTGGTTACTTGAAATGACAAATTTGTTCTGGTATTTTTCTTTCCGGGTAGCAAACAGTCGCTTCAATTCAAATTGCAATACTGGAAGTTCCTTTTCATTGTATCGATGGCATGGGCTATTATTAAAAGACATTAAAATGGGCTTTAATTTATGTCAAACAGCCACACAGACTTAAGTGCAGTGTCACAGACCCTGCCCCTCTTAACAAAAAAAAAAAAAAAAAAAAAAAGCTCAGTAGCAGTTGCAGGGATGCAAAGATTCAAGTTCATACATCTCAGCTGAAAGGGGAGCACAGTAACCAGCACACAGAGATATTTTCAAAACAGATAGCTTGATTTTAAATATTTAAAATGCTCTGAAGCCAATTCTTTATTATAAAAAGGTGCCTCAATACATCAAACACTTCAGGAAAGTATTTAGAAAAAATAAATTTCACTATTTCCATTTTATCAACAATTTAAAAACAATAAAAATTTTTATACATATTTAAAAAAACCCAAAAATATATAAAATGTCTATTGCCTTATTCATCCTTGAGCGCGTACATGACGTCGTCCTGGCTGACGTTGAGCCGCACTCGCGTGTGAAGGTACTTCGTCGTGGACTCCACCAGCAAGAGCCTGCAGGCGCCGAGCCTTGAACAAACGGCCATGATTTCGGAGACGGTGGGCCTCTGCATGCCTTCCACTCTGCACAAGGCCGTGTGCTGGTGATAGACCTAGGCACAGGGAGAGAAGGACACGGGTCACGCTGCCACGGAGCGGGGCAAGATGAAAAAGAGAAGCTTCCTTCCCTCCACCTGCGTGGGAGGGGAGGTAAAATCGGCTCAACTCCGCTCGATGGTAGGCACGTGGCTGCCATTTTAGCACTAATTGTTAGGATATTAAGGTCCTGCATTTGGGCCACAACAAGCCCATGCATTGGTACAGGCTTAGGGCAGTGTGGCTGGAGCTGCCTGGTGGAAAAGGACTTGGGGGTTCTAATTGACAGGCAGCTGAATATGAGCCAGCAGTGTGCCCAGGTGGCCAAGAAAGCCAGTGGCATCCTGGCTTGTGTTAGAGAGAGTGTGACCAGCAAAAGTAGGGAGGTGATTGTCCCCCTCTACTCAACACTGGTGAGGCCACACCTGGAGTATCGTGTCCAGTTTTGGGCACCTCAATACAAGAGAGATATCAAGGTGCTGGAACGGGGAGGGCAATGAAGCTGGTGAAGGGCCTGGAGAATAAATCATATCAACAATGACTGAGAGAGCTGGGACTGTTTAGTTTGAGGAAGAGGAGACTGAGGGGTGACCTCATCACTCTCTACAACTACTTGAAAGGACACTGTAGAGAGGTTGGTGCTGGTCTCTTCTCACAAGCCATGCAACAGGGTAGGTTTAGAGTGGACATCAGGAAGAAGTTCTTCACAGAAAGAGTGGTCAGACACTGGAACAGGCTGCCCAGGGAGGTGGTTCGGTCACCAGCCTTGGATGAGTCTAAAAGTCATTTAGATGTAGTATTGGGAGATATGGTGTAGGGAAGAACTTTGTAGAGTAGGGTAGAAGGTTGGACTCAATGATCCCAAGGGTCTTTTCCAACCTAGATGATTCTATGATTTTTATACAGCCAAAAAAGTAAACTATTAGCAACCTGCACTGTCTGCAATTTTTTTTAAACTAGATTACTTTATCTATTATTACATCTCTTCTCCCCTCGACCATGGGGACTAAGGCTTATCCAGCAGATTCAGAACTAGTGACATATCAGTGCATTCTGAAGAGATATTCAGGCAAACACTGAAAAAAAGTCACACTGGCCACAGACATGACAGACAGATCACAGCTCAGAAAGGCAAGATGAAGGAGAATGCCCTTCTCACAGATGATGCAGACTAGTAAATCTGCAACAAGAATTGCCTGGGGTTTTCTGCTTTGCTGTTTAGAAAAATGCAGAAGAAAACCCTTGTGGTGTTAGAGGAAAATTAAGGGAAAAATGTAACAAAGCAGTCCATTAACAATCTGTCTAAATATTCTTTGAAGTTCAATAACCAAATGCCCAGTGTATCTATGCAGTCAACTGATGGAGATGCAGTTAAAATACTTACTTACAAACCTATACAATGAGGTAAAATTAGCAGGTTACTTTGTATACAAGTATATAATTCTAAACATTTCTTAAGTATCAACATTTCGCTTCCACAGTGCGAGTCATGAAACAGACTCTGGCACCAACAGAGCTGAGAAGACTCTGCACAATTATTTTATGGGTCTTTTGAAGCTACTAGTGATATATCTGAAATATCTGGTGATATACCTCAAACAGTGATATATCTGAAATGTATTGCAGCTATTAGTGATACTCTGAAATACCTGAATGGTGAAAACTGAAGTTACTAGCAATATATCTACCTCTATTGAGGAAGGCAGCGATACCAGAAGTTGGAATCAACTTTCACTTTTCCTTCTTGAACTACACTGCCTCATATTTTCAGGTTCTCTTTCATTTTTCCTTTTATAAAGCACATTAGATAGAGGCATGCAATATTTTCAGATGCAGGCCAAAAAAAATCACTTTGTGATTGAGATCACTGGTATCATTAATACAACAATTAATAAACAACAGTAAAACAAAGCTGGTCTTTGCAATTTTAAGTATTTAGTCTTATTGAAAAAAAGGTGGTAGCATTCAATTAAGCTTTACACCACGTCATTCCCCCATTTACCTTGCCATCGTATCATCATCCATCAAATTTTAAGAATAAAATCCCCAAATATTTATACTTCTGATAATTCTGACAGTCCCCCCCATATTAAGAAAAAAAAAAGGTACTCCAAAACATGAACGTACCTGTTGAACTGTTGCCTCCTCAACTCCTGCCCTGCGAAACTCTGCTAAAATTGCTTTCAAAAAGATTTGTTCATGCAATGAGGCACTCCTGAATATCAAAACAAAACAGACAAAAATTAATCCACCAAGATTAGAATTTATGAAACATCAGAAAGAAGTCTGGAATAGAAATTGCTTGGTAACCACCTATTTAAATACAAGGTATTTTTCTACCCAAGAGGGGCAGTTTACATCAACTGGCCATTATATTATACCCTGCAACTCTGGGGCCATGAAACACTGCATTTTACTTCCCCTCACCTCTCTTTTAATGTATCTGAACACAACATTTCATTCCATACTTCATATCTGTTCTGCAGTGTGTCACAGTCAACTGAGATTTATGAATTAATAAATTAGCATTGAGGTTTTCAGGCCCAAGTAGCACAGTTAAAGCAGTGCTTCTATAAGCAGCAAAATATCTTATTTGCACCCTTAAGCCTCTCCTGCTCCTTGATGAAACATTCTTTTCCTTTTGCCCAAAGTGGTGAAGCACTTTACCAGTTACAGCTTGTGCAGACCACTAAAGAGCAACAGAATTCCTCCCCCAGGAAACATTTCGGATGTCCTAGAAGAATCTCTTCACATTGAAGGAAGAAACCAGTTCAAATGGGAAAGCCCTGCATTCTGCTCAGGCCTCTGTGCCTGCACCAAAGCGAGCAAAGACAGTGGCATAATCCAAGCAGATGTCAGGGGGAATAGTTGACTCTTGAGAGCCTGATGCCTACACTATGCACATCTGAGTGTTTTGGGGTTTTTTTCCTTCAGTTTAGGTCAAGGCCCGGTCCAGTATCTTGAATAGCTAATAGTGGTTGTAGCTGTGGGCTCTTGAGTGTGTCTTTCTGATTTAGTTTCAACTGGAAAGAATTCAATTACACATACTTGGAAGCTGCTGCTCAGAGAAATCAATGTACAGTAAGCAGGGAAAAAAAATCAGTAAAGTTCAAAAACACCCTCTTTATCTGAACTAACACACTAAACATGGAAACATTCTCTATGAGCTTGTACAAGTGATTTCTATGCCTCCGTTTCCCCATCTTTAATTCCTATTTTGTACCTCTCTTCCCTCCAGCTGTGTTGCAAAGTTTGTTTCAATAAAGCACAATAGCACCCCATGTGCTCGCAAACGATGGGGAGGACAGACTGAACATTGTTGAAAAAATAGCCCACCAAAAAAGACACAAGAACAAATAAATTCTCCTGAGAAGTATTTTTACCTGATTGCATTTATATATGGTGATGAAAACATTTCATCTATGGCTTCTGTTATGTGGGCCATCCTGACTATTTCTGGAGTTCTCTTTTGGCTAGCAAACTCGCAGATCTCAGTGGCCCTTCTGCAGATATCAAGGCAACGCCTTGCATCACCTGACAGTGCTGCGACCTGAAAGCAAACACAACAGGTTTGTAGCAGTATTTCCTACAAGTTGACACAAGAGTTTAGCAAGAATCAACAGGAAAAAAAAAAACACCCCAAAAGTTTTCACAAATTTTGTCAATAAAGAGCCTAACATACTCCATGTTCATGCAAAGAGGGGGGAGAAGGCGAGGGGGTAGAAAAGGGAGGGACAAAACACTCCTCAGTTTTTCTATACTCATTAGAATATTGATTTTAAGAGTACGCTAATATTTTTTAGTAGGTGTTCAAAGAAATATCCGTGACAGTGAATTTACAAGTGCCTGAAAATTTTTAGGTCTGTGAAATTTCTGAAACTCAATACTTCTTAAAACCTCACTTGTGGTTTACAATCTTAATGAAGCTATGAACATTCACTAGATGTAGGACCAGCCTACTTTTCCCAGTAGATGCTGATAACATATGAAAGCCCTAGAGTCCAGCTGGAGCCAAGAATAAGAAGCCCTTTAGAAAATCTGGTTGCAAGTTATTTTTCTAGATTTTCTAAAGAAAAGTCACACTAGAAAAACATTACAGATTGAGTCTGCAAAATCATCATCACCACCACTGTTTACTTTAAGAAGGTGGCACCTTCGTAACAAAATAAATGCTTATAGTTACTTCTGACATATAAGTACTCTCTTTTTAATCTTACAATGATGCTTAGCAGAAAAAGTTTAAGCATATACTAGCTGACAGATATTCTAGCATAATTTTAATAGATTAATTTATAATTGCAAACGTAAGACATTAAACAATGCATACATCTTAATTTGAGAACCTACTGATCTCGAATGCATTAATTTATGCATTATTTAATGTATTTTTTGTTCTGGGAACAGAAGAGGTACTATCTATTATGCCAGGGCTTTAAACATCTTGAGAAAGAAAATGAATATGGATATTTCCACTGGCACACTAGAAGATCATCCAATGACTCATATTACGCCAAACTCTAGAGAAAGCTGACATCTTATCATTATGCCTTATCACGACTCTCGTTGTCATGACTCCAGCTCTTGGAATATACTCCAGCTGCCTTCTCTAAATAGGTGGAAAAAGCGAGGACACTGCTTTCGCAAAGTTTCCTGTGAAAATATCTTCTATACCTTTCAGAGAGCATAATGAATAATCCACTACTTGCACTTTTGTCTCCAATACGAACTACATCACCACAGAAAGAGCTTGACTACTGTTACAGAATTCCACCCCCCTCTTTACCTAGCACAACAGAGAGAACACACAAGTGTACCATGCTTACCTTTCTGGAAACTAGCTGAATTGCATCCTCTTCAAATGCCTTCACGCTGTTCAGTCTGGATAAAATAATTTGCTGTAACTGTTTGTAGGTGTAGGGCTGAAAGGACATTCGTGTGAGGCCCTAGAGTAAAGAAGACAAGCAAGAAGTGCTTATAGCACTTGAAAACACTCAACTGCTCAAGCATATCCTGTAGAGTTTGAGTTATTTTCTCTGGTAAGAGCAATCTCTCTTTCACATCCTTCCCCTCCAAGTCATATGCTTAATCAATTCTTTCACTCTGTATTTGTGAAATAAACATGCAAATCCAGAAAACTAAGTGAGGACTGCTGGTTGGATCTCCTCACTAAAAGGCCTGAGGAGCAGGCGCTGCTGCTATTGAAATTCTAATTTCTCTTACAAAATTTGTAAGGAAATCAGAGCCACCTGTAATCTTTTGATTACAACTGTTTCCAGTTTTTTTTTAATACAGTAACAGCACGAGCTATGAAAAATATTCACCTCTTCTTTAACAAATCTGTATACATTTATGTAGTCATATTATTGAAATCACACTAGCAATCAGCCAAGAATTAAAAATCTTCTGCCTCAAGCTGATTAAAAACTGCTTTCAGATGAGAAGGACAATCTTTTTACAGATGGTCCACTGCCTTTCATCTTCTATAGGAGGCCAGAGTTTTGTGTTTCTTATGCAAAGTTCTTCTCTCTTGTGACTACATGGTCTCAGCTGATCTGCAAGTTTAGTAGGTGGAGGAAAGCAATTCATACACTGTGGAACTATTTCTGAGTCACAGAAGGATGGAGGCACAGAGCACTGTTTATGCAAATCATTTTTCAGAGCAGCAATGAAGAGGTAACCTATGAAAATGTATTCACCACAGATGTAGAGTGCATCTAACTGAATGTCCAAAGGTATCCAACAAAGAAAATCTACAAGCTGATGGCAAACAGAAAAAATAACTAGGTGCCTGGAATGAAAGGGGAAAGAGGAAGAAAAAGAGGAAGAGAAATCAGAATAGAATTCTTCTGAGCTCTAGAGTAAGCAGCTTAACCATGAAGCATGGCAGTTGATTATCCAGATCTTAATATGTTTAAAAAGACACCTGCATTCTTAGTTCATTCTTAGAAGAACATAGTGTACTTACACTGCATAACATCCAATTAGCAACCTGGCTCCTTAACTTATTTTACTAAGATTTAGGTGTTCATTATCAGCCCTCTGAAGGTGGAATTATAAAAGCACTGTTTAATCTCTGATCTAACCAGCCCAGCCTTTCCCCTGGATTACTTTTGATTGCACGCAGTATTTAATCTGTTCTTATTTTATAGCATAGCAACAAAACTGCTAGGACATACCAGCCTGCTGGCTACTCTGTTCATCATTATTCTCTCTGGCAAGTCCATGGTGTTAGCAATAGCCAAGATGATTAACTTGGAGTGCTTTTGAGTTGGCCAGTCAAATAAATTGTACATCACATTCTGTTTCCGGGTCCACAGAAGATCAAGCTGCAGAGAGAGAAAGAAAAGAATTAGACTAAAAAAACCATGGTCTTGAATTTACAATACCCAATGAGAGGTCTGAGAGCACTAGCTCTGCCACAGAAGACTTCTTATGTGATTCTGAACAAGCTCTCTCTGGTGCATTTCCTTTATCCATCCACTAATAGAACTGCATTTTCTGAATTGGAGCTTTAATCTCTTTTAGAAAAGCACAGTCCTACTAGATGCTTGAACAATATTAATCACAGTAGAGTGATTAAACAGCTGGAGTTTTTGAACACCGCTGTGACATTAATACTACATCCAACAAGATTAAAAGACCCTCCATGTGAGAGCCTGAATTAACTGACAGCAAAAAATAAGCGTGTATTTCTTTATTACTGAACTTAGCAGATTCAAGGAGTTTCACAACTCGATATGACTTATTTCATAGTGGGTTTTCTCACTGGAAAAGCAGCAGCTTTCAGACAAAATACAGTAAAATTCTATGGTATTTAGGAGTTGACAAAACAACTCATTCCATGACCATAACCAAAACAAAACATAAAACCAATGTGAAATCCAAGGCAGAGAACACTATGGCAACAGGATACGTGCCCATATAAGTTCAGTTTCCCATTAAGGCTAAGAGGAACTATTTGTGTGTTCACTCTCCTTGGTCCATCTTTTAAGATCATATGTGATATACTGAAAACATGTCTTTTTCCATCCTCCAAAACCTCATTTCTTACGATACTTCAAGGAAAGAGAATGAAGGATTCTTTATCTCACCTCATCCACTACCAGTACTGTGGTCTTCCTCTTTGGTCCAGGTGTATTGAACATTTTTGCCAACAGTTCTGCAGCATGGGATGCTGTCACCTTCTGACCTGTTAGTAACTGGACAAGGATTCAACAATGCTGCAGCTTAATCACACCAAAACCCTGGAAACAGGAAGTTTTAACTTTTCTCTAACAATCAACACTAGTCATCTGGATTTTTTTTTTTTCACATGGGGGAGGAGTTAAAAAAACAAACAAAACCAACCAAAATCAAAAACAATAGCTCATAAGACACTCGAGGTCTACCAGGAACTGTCCATAAAGAGCATAAAAAAAAGAATATATAACTAAAAAGAAAGGCAGTTAGAATTTCCTGCAATTTGTCTTAAATGTAGATACATTAAGAAATCCTGAACCCAGTCTCCAGAGGACTGTAAATCTCAAAGGTGTCTCTGAATGCAAAACACCTACTGAAAACTTAAGTCAGTTGAAAAGAATAGCCTGACTTCAGTAACATCGTATTCCTGTTAAAATATTGATGTATCATCATCAGGATCTAGAACTAAATAATTTATTCAAAATTAAGCTAAAGAGTTACCTTCAACAAGAATTGTTTTTGCAATAATCTGTGTTGCAAAACAGATGAGCTGACTGTATGCTACCTGTTCTCTTGTAGGTCCAGAGCTATACAGAAATTAAAGTATGACATTTCAAAATTACACTATATAGGCCAAATCAATTATTCCATGTAGTTCAGAGTCAAGCCATAAAGTAGTATGGAGATTGCATTCGAAAACTGTATTTGTTCCCCAGAATCCCTTAAAAACTGACCTGAGAGTTCGTCATTATTAAACAAGCCAGAGCAAGACAATAATGAAGAATCTATACTTGCTTCATGCTTCCAATTCAGTCAGGAGAGCCTGAATCAGTCAAACCAGTTAGATCCCAGAGGATCCTGATCCTACAGCTCTGGAACTGGCCATCCAATATACCAGAGTTCAGTTTGTTGTGGTAGAACTGGCACACCTACTGATTCCAGGTATTTAACCTATTGGGTGATCTTAATCCAGTCCTCAGGTTAGTTCACACCCATAATAAACACAAGCACATTCCTTAGTCCCAGATGAGATATTGTAGACTAGATTGTCATGGAAATCTGAAATACAGCATTGTTGACAGACAGTCCCTCTTTAGCTGGATTTCTATGACAAAATAACTAACCATTAAAACACCTTAGTAACTATTTTACTGCTATGCTTCCTTCTAGAGTTGTCACTTCAGTGACGTTTTACACACACATGTGCAGAAAGCTATAGAAGGGGAAAAAAGAATCTAGTTTTGGTTGTTGCTAAAATCTTAGGGGAGTTAATAAATCAGGCTATTTCCCAGCCACTTCCCTTATGCAGCTGAAAGCAAAATAGATCAAGAAGTGGGCCATGGCCTTAAGTTAATTATTTTTTAACCTGCTCCAAGATAAGAGCATACAGTCTCCCAGAAGGACTACCTGCAAGTATTGATACGCTAAGTGCCTCAAACACTGTAACACGTTGAGGATCTGATGGTGAAGCGTAAGATCTCTCATCTTTCAAAACAGAGTGTCACTGAAGGGGATTTACTTACCTCTAGTATCTGTACATAAGCTTGGTGAGGGTCAGTCAGCTTCATGCCGTTGATCTCTGCAAACTGGAATGATGGCAGGTCATCGTTTTCAGCCGCTTGCTGAAGGCAGCGAATTACTTCATGAACGGTCGCGGTTTTACCTGTTCCAGGCACTCCAGAAATGTACATGCACCTACAAAAGCAGAACACCTTTTCAGCAGCCTGAGTAAAATGATAATACTTTTAGGATTAATGGTCTGGAATCCCTGGGCTCTGAGACCAGCCCTGAATGCTACTCTTCTGTCACTTCAGGAAATTCCCTGTATTTCAGCTATTTTATTTGCAAACGAGGACACAACACATTGGAGGACTGTATGGATTTTTATTATTACTGAAGCAATTAACAACCTTAAACACTTTATAAATATAATTTACCTCCTTAATTAAAAAAAAAAGTTTCTCAGACATCTAAAACTGACTAGTTGTATTTTGGTCTTTAATTTAAATCTGCACGATAAAGAAGTTCATGTTATTTCTATGCACAACCCTTCTTAAGGAAGAAACATACCAGGAAAATTTAAACTAGGAACTGTTTCATCCAAATGATGCTAACTTCTTAAAAGTAGTGTTGATTGTCTGACTGCTATTATGCCATAGGTAGATGTGATCTCAAAGTCTCATGAAAAAAACTCACCCTCCTGTACCATCAATAAGTTTGCTTTCCACAAAGTTAAAGATATCCTGGAATTCTTCTTCACGACAAGGTAGAGATTCTGGGACAGCAGAAACATGCAGCCTTTTGATAAAAAAAAGAGAAGAGAAAGAAAAGGAAAACTGAAATAGGAGGTCCAAGGTCCGCATTTTCGCAGTTGTATCTGAAGGGTCTACTGAGGAAAACAAATACTTTTTTGTATTTGACACTCCACCTTTCACAGCTGTGTGTAGTTTTTCAGTTCTCTCTTACATACTTTAAGTCTGAACATCAATGTCAAGTATCCCAAAAGAAATAACCTAGACTTTCTATACATGCTTTTAAATTTTAACAGTCATCTTCATAAACAAACAAATATGCAGCAATAAAACTCTAGCTGTTTTAATTCACAAGAAAATTTGTAAGCCATGTAAGCCAACATAGAGGCAGGATTAAACAGGAAAGACCGCTTATAGGAAACTGAATAACCTAAATCTCAGTTTGAAAGATAAGTTCAGTCCTGAACTCCTTTTTTTTCCCCCACTGTAAAGATCTACAATGATACATGTAAAACTTTTTCATGTGCCAAGACAAGACAGATATCGTACCTTTATAATCTAAAGCTAGTAAGAGAGTCTTTTTTTTTTAATGTTGCACAGAATAAAGTTCTAAAGAACTTTGCATGGATTGATTATAACTGGAAATTGTAAGAGTAGTATTGTAAATACTGGTAGTTTTGTAAATCTAGTATTGTACTGTAAATCCAGACGATGCTCTTCTGGTATCAGAACACCACTTGTTTTTACCAAGTCTATTCAATATGGTAAGGATGACATTTCTGTACTTCAGCATAGCCTACTGCTATACATACTTGATGCTAAAAAAAAAGGTTATTTCCTCCTCTGAGCGCACATTACCTTAATCTAGCTTCTTCTAGTACACTGGCTGGTTTCTGTGCTCCATGATTGCGCCTAGGAATTTCAGGAGTTGCATTCCGAGGTGTCTTCGGGGTTCCTGGTAAAGACTGTTAAAGAAAAGTTACAACCTCAAACAGATTTTCCTACATACACCAATTTCTATTGGAGACTGACCATTCATCCAAGTTTCCCAAATGCTATTTATGCACAAAGACTACTAGGGGATGCCACAGCATAAGATGAAAAGAGAAATGATCTTTACAAAAGGGAGTTACCAAACAAACTTCATTTGTCTTTTCTTCCTCGGGGAAGAAAGAAACTGGAAGGGGGTGGTGACAAAGACAACTACATCTTTTAACTGTCTAAAGAATTTTTTAAATTGTTTATGCCTTTCTGAAGTGCTGTATTGCAAAGTGATCCAGTTCTTCAGAAACAGCAAGCAAATAGAAATTGATCTATCTGAATTTCACTGTCTGAACAAAAAAAGCCATATGGTATCTTAATTATTCTACCTTGTACTTACAAGTTCTAATTACACTAGGAATTACATGTTAGACATTTCATTAAAAAAATTAGCCACTGACAGTGTGTCAATGACAGTATGGCTGTGATACTGATAACAGTCTGAATGAGCCAGGCCTAAGATCCACATAGCCTGGTATCCTGTCTCCATCAGCAGCCAGGACACCATGAGAAACTGCTGGCCACACTCTCACTGGTGTGGCCACGAACACTGTAGAGCATCCCTTCTGTGTTGACAAGCATTCCAAGAATCAGGACAGTTCTACTACCAAGCACAGAGTGGATCCTAGGGCTTTCTGCTAGATATACAAACCACACTCAAAGACTGTACAAAAATAGAACTAAAGTGTCTCAGCGCTCAACTTACAACAAAAGTAAAAATGGTTGCCATAAGTGGATTCAGCAGTTTGTTCAGTTACAGCCCAATCGAACATTTTCCCTGTTTAGGCTGGAGTTTTCTGATCAACATTGTCACAACATTCACAATAACCAAGTGTTATATATATTTGTGTAACCTAATCATATGAAAGATGATATGAATCGAGATAATGTTTCATTAAGAGCTAAGAGTTCAGATACTTAACTGTGGTACACTGCAATGAAACATTCATAAGATTTGCTTAGAAATAATACAGCAGCTCTTAAATGGAACCATACCGTTTTCTTCTGGGTCTTTGCAGGAGTGTGAACTGAAGACTTCCTTGAAGATTTTGGGGTGCTTACTATCCTGCTTGATTTCGTTTTCTTTTCCGGTGTGCAGAGCACATCATTCTCCTCTTCCTCACTACTTGAGGAGTAAGAGCTGTCTGAGCTAGACAGATCCTCTTCCTCGTCCAACTCTATAGTATTTAATATGCTATGTGAAACAGAAATGACATGAGTTTTAAAACGAATACATAGAACTCCACGCACTACAAAGTATCATTTGTATGTTTACAGCTTTTTTTGTAGTTAATGGTATCAGCAAGCCAACGTGTTTTCCATTTGAACTGTTAATTTTCCATGGCTATTTAACAGATCGGTTTAAAGGAAGTCACTTTTCTGATGAACGCCATGAGTTGGCTTTCTGTTTCTGAACATAAGACAGTTTTCACACTATGGTTAAGCTGTGCTTCTAGAACCACTTGCATTTCATTGTTAACCTAAACAAGCTCTCAGTGCATCAAGCTACCAACAGCAATTTGAATAAGATAACAGGGATGCAAAAGTTTACCTGATTTGCTCTCTAATGCGAGCGCTTGTGTTCTGTGCACACATTCTACGGGAACGAGGGGTCAACACTGGGCTCTGACTGCCCTGCTCCTGACATCCAACTAAACTGTCAAGAAAGAACACAAAACTGTTTGTATTTCCTCTTTGCCATCACGCTTGTGAAGAGGGGAGAAGGCCTTTCAAACTTCAGGCTCGATTGTTACGGCTGTCAACCCAGCATGAAGTCTTGTTTACTGTTATTTACAGATGGCTATGGCATAGGTATTGGCAGCAAAGTTTCCCCTATAAAGGTATATAAACCAGTTGAGGAAAGCTGCTAAGTCTAAAGCGAGACCCTGAGCCCATACGAGTCCGAGCTGCCACTATTGTCACATTGTCACGATGCTGTGACAATAGTGATTGCACTAGAATTAGTTCAACACAGATTCTCTGACTTGAGCCCTATCAACGTTTTCCCAAAACATGGTACGCACCGAGACTTCATCTGCTTTTCTCTCCAGAACGTGCTTTAAACAAACTACATATAAATAGAAATCCCATTAAAAAAAAATTATTAAAAGGCTAACACTTACCATATAACGTCCTCTTTCACATTAAGATTCTTGTCTTTATAACTGGATTCTTTGACCTTGCAGTAGGGGGATAATCGTATTGTATCATTGAACTTCTGACAGCATTCTGCAGTATCAAACGTTGGCTTTGACTTATCGTTGGTGCAAGGTATTTTTGGTGGTGAGCCCAAAATGCCAGTGAATTTCACTTTTCTTTTAGTAGCTGATGGCTCTAACGGTGTTACAGCATCACAGTCATCATCCAAAAGTTCCAAAACTTCGCATCCCAAGAGCCTGCTTTTAGGAGATCTTGTGGGACCTAAGAATCAAGAGGAAATTGAACTTTTGTCAGGCTTTAATATGGTTGGTTTGATTAACTTTCAGAAGACACAGTATGACCGGCTCAGTGGCTGTCACTTAAATGAAAGGGGATGGCATTACCCTCCAGGAACTGACTACATACAGAAAGCATGCATTTCCTCTAAAAAATGATTAAATAAAATATGAATTCATTTTTTCCCCCAGTTTTCTAACCTGCCTGAATTATGCAGCTTAAAATATTGGTGTTAAATATTACCGTTGTTTAAACTACCCCAAAATGAAGAGGCACAAAATATATTACTTTATAAACTACTGAATGGACAGAGTATTGCTGTATACATACTGTTTAACTCTAACTTCTTCCTTGCTGTTGGAGTTCTCATGCCATTAGCCACTCTTTGTGAATGTCTCTCCTTAGCAAGGGAGGACTTGGAAGCAGAATGTTTTGACTCTATTTCCAGCTCAACATTTTTTGGTTTTGTAGTGCTCCAAACGACTCTGTCTGACTCTTTTTTCAGGGGGGAAACCATGTCCGAAGGAATAAATGAATTTGAAGAGTTTGGGATGCCTCCTTGTTTCTTACTGGCTTCTTTCAGCTTAGAGAATGTGTCAGGGGACAAAGGCTTAAAGCATTTCCCATCCCAAGACTGTTTTACATAGAAAATCTGTTCCTTGTTTACTGAAATAGGGATTTCCTCCCCCAGATGTAGTGGTATTACCTGTAAAAACAGAAAATGGCAAAACTCAATAACATTTACAGTTCATTTAATATCTAACTGCTTCTTGTTCTCCTATTTTACTATTGGAACTCATGCAATCTTTCGTTATACATTGCAACACCTTCAATCTACATTTACACTCACATAAGTTTATTGCAATACAGGACCCCCTTTCACTTTACTTCTTTCCATGCAATAAATAAATAAGCTAATTCCCTAAATAAGCTGGCAGCCAACAATCCAAGTCATTTTGGGATGGAGGAAAGACAGAATATCAACTATCCCATCCCCAAGTTACCTGCATTAACAAATCTACATCACATATTTGGTTTGGAAGGGATTAAGTAGTTTCATCTGTTCTCCCATGCTTTTCAACTTGCTTCTTTCCTTCTTCCCTCTACGTGCAGTACGTACCGTGACTCTTTTAATGATGGTCTCCACAGCTATGTCGACATCATAGCTAGAAATTTGATCAAAAAACACCTCCTGGGGAGGAACCACTCTTTTAAGCAGTTTTCGCTTGTTGTGAGGTATTTCTGTAATATGACAGAACCACTGCACAACTGCATGTTTCTCCCGAGCACCTGTAACAATGAAAAAACAAATCAGTGAAGACTAAGGATTTTATTGTATTGCAAATAGTTATTACCAGACCTCAATGACTTCAGCTGAAATGCCATTGAGGCTAGAAATCCCCCCTGGACACAAGTGGGAAAGCATCTGGTAAGAGATTACAATTTCTATTTTCTAAGTAAATTAAAATATTTGAATTGAGAAGTTTAAGGACTAAAATAACACCTACATAGGGTCTCAGTCACAAGCTGATGCTTGCACATCAGCTGATCCACCAGTCCACTAACACAAATGAAGAGGTTCCTTATTTGCATAAATATGTTCTAATCAAACCCCGCTAACTGAAAGAGGCGACATAAAAGGAGAAGTGAGTAATTTCAAAACAGTAGTTATAATTTCAATGTTATTTTAGAGGTAAATCAGAAACACAATTAATTAACTGCCTAACAAACTGGAGAATCCTGCTGTTGAAATGTCTAGAAGAAAGTCTGAATGAACACTATGAACAGATTCAGTGTGGAAACTTAAAAAAACCTTAAAAAGAACCTATTACAATCAAATATTAAGTTCTTCTCTACATTTTGAGGTGTTCATCTCTGAATGATAAACAAGGCCCCGTATCTTTAACAAATTTGTAAAAAATACGTAACAAAAGGAAAAATCTTGTTTTCAACGAAGTTTCACAGATTTCATTCCAGCATGAAAAGAATACCCAGTTGTATTACAAAAAATATGCATTAGTAAGTAAGATGGAGTGATATGTATTTATGTTTTTAAAAAGTAAGTAATTAAGAAAACCTCAAAACATTACCACAAGGGCCAAAATCAAACATCAAAAGCTGTTCAAAGAAATCAGACAACTAACGAATACTTTCTAATTCAGACTCAAGACATAGCCTTTGTATTACTCACCTTCCATGATTTATCTTTTAATATCTGTCTTCTTAATACCTACCTTTATCTATAAACAAAGAGTTTTACAAGGGACGGAAGCAACAAGCCTCATTTATTCAGCCTTGCACCTTATTGCTAAATTCCTTGCTGGCTAATAAGATGCAAGCACCAGGGCTGCTTGCTCCACTTGGATTCTCCAATCTCTAAATAAAGCATGAGCTCACACTGTCTTTCTCAAGGACTACTTCGTTTAAAACAGACAACTAAGCAAGAAGTTTATAAAAATTTTATGTCTTTAAGCTCCTTGTTTATTTATCAAATCTAATTTAAATGAGCCATTAGCCCCAAATATTTTGGGAGTGTGTGAATACAGATGCAGTGATACAGTATGCAAACTCTAATTTTCTTAATAAATTAGGCCAGCGATATGAGGTTATGAGTTAATACATCCCCATGAAATAGGTATATTTAAAACATTTTAAGATTTTTAGATAGGAGGTAAATTTTTGGTTTTCCTACCATCTTCATATAAATCCAGGAGCTGTGCCACGAAAGGTTGATCCGCATTCTCCCCTTCTACTAAAATAAATTCTCCCAGTTGTACACAGGCTTCTGTTCTGCTTCTTTCTGATTTAATAATGACTCCCCTAGAAAGTGATGCACACATACCAATTAGTGGGATTTCACATTCTTTATAATTCACATATCATTAAAATTGATGGCCTGTCAATCTTACAGCTAGTTATGCTCCCTCTTGCAAAGCCTACAACTGAGTTTCCCAATTAAAAGCTTTCATATATATTTCAAGCAGACATTTAATGCTTATTTGCAGACTTAATTAAGTCTTTTGTTTAGACGTTATACAATTTGTAACTCAAGAGCTTTGTAACGCTTTTGCTGTACACACACAGTGTCACCACACAATGCTCAAAACATTAGTTACATTCTCAGTGCCTACCACATCAACATAAACGATGTCAGGAAGGCAAAGAAACCTTTAAGTTTCCCTGAGCAAGCCATAAATTAGTGCTACTTACTGGTACTGCAAAGTCCTCAGCTTTCTGTCCGAGTTCATGGGTTGTCCATACCAGGAGTAGATAATTCTGCTCTGCTGCCGGGTGTTCATGATTCCCAAGGAAAATCTAAAACAAGCAAACAAACAAATAATTTTTAAAAAAATATATTATTTAGACATAAAAGTGAGGAGATGCTCAAGATTGCCAGATACACAGAAAAGCCATCCCTTCTTCCACTGTGTGAAAGACTGACTCAGAGAAGCCCACTTTCCCCCCCCCCCAAAGCCTCCAAACACCTCTCCCGTGGCAAGGAGGAAAAAAGGAAGATATTTAGTAGCGGATTATTCTTTAATTCCTTTTTTTTTTTTATTTTCACGTCCAGCCAGCGGCTTTAGGACCGTGCCCGGTCTGGTTTGGGTCTAGCCCTCCCTACGACCAGGAGGGGAGGCCGTCACACACGTTTCACTCTCGCTCCATTTGTACGGCTTTGCTTCATTTCCCTAAGAATTTTTCCCTCTGGAAACAGCCCACAGGAGTCAGGAAGACGGTCGCCCCCTCCCGCCCACCAGCGCCGTTCCCCCATCGCCCATCCCAAGCCCATCGGTTTAGGCGACCTCTGGCAGACCTCCGCCTCGGGGACCCCCGCCCCGTCCCGGGGAACCACCACCGCCGGGGCTGGGACCCGCAGGGAGACACCGCGGTCGCTCCCCCTCCCGCTCCCCTCAGGACGGTCGGTCGGGCCCGGGGCCCACTCACCCCGGCGCCTCAGAGAACCCCGCGCGCAGCAACAGCAGCAGCAACGCGAGCTCCCACTACACCCCAGCATAGAATTTCGCGCCAAAGCCCACTCGGAGCCCCGCCCCTTCAGGCTTGCGCGCGGACGCGCAGGGATCGGGGAGAGGCAGGAAGAAGCCGCAGCGCCCCTAGCGCCATGTTTGAGCCTGGCGCTCCGAAGCGGAAGGGGATGTGACGGGCCGGAGATAAGATGGCGGCGGCGCCCCGGAAGCGGAAGGCGCTGCAGCCGCCTCTGGGAAGGGGAGCGGGGGGGCCCGCCGCGGAGCTGAGGGGAGCTGCGGAGCGGCGGCCGACATGGCGAACCGGACGGTGAAGGACGCGCACAGCATCCACGGCACCAACCCGCAGTACCTGGTGGAGAAGATCATCCGCACCCGCATCTACGAGTCCAAGTACTGGAAGGAGGAATGCTTCGGCCTGACGGGTATGGCGGGAGGGGGCTGGGCGGGGGGCTCGGGGAGGAGCCGGTGCTGACGGCCCGTTCCATCCCTCTTCCAGCCGAGCTGGTGGTGGACAAGGCCATGGAGCTGAGGTACGTGGGGGGCGTCTATGGCGGGAACATAAAGCCGACGCCTTTCTTGTGCTTGACGCTGAAGATGCTGCAGATCCAGCCCGAAAAGGACATCATCGTGGAGTTCATAAAGAACGAGGACTTCAAGTAAGTTGAGGACTTCAAGTAAGTTGAAGCTGTGGCTGCCCCATCCCTGGAGGGGTTCAAGGCCAGGCTGGATGGGGCTTGGAGCAACCTGGTCTGGTGGGAGGTGTCCCTGCCCATGGCAGGGGGTTGGAACTCCATGATCTTTAAGGTTCCTTCCAACCCAAACCATTCTATGAAAGCAGCTCGGGGGATCTCAGTGCAGGGTTTAGCTTTTAGAGGGCCCTGGCAGTCTGTCCTTCTTGCTTCCAAAAGACTGCTGTCCTTGTCACTGGGGCTGGTGGAATGGCTTGCATTCGCCGTGTGTTTTCTTTGTGATAACACATCTCTGTCTTGAAGTATTTAGAAGGAGGTGTATTAAGGGAACCGTATTAATCTATTATTTTTCCCCCCCAGTATATCTTTTGTCCATGTAAGTGATAGTGCACCCATACAGAGATTATATATGTATACTTGAGTATACATTACTTGGAGAAAATCTAAATGGTCGTGTATTCTATTTATTTTACTGTACCGATTTGCCTCAAAAATTTATAGGAAAAACGCCTCATTTATCTAAACTGCTAACTACACAAAAAGATTAGATCCACAGAAAGGTCTTCTTTTCAGGTATGTCCGAATGCTTGGTGCATTGTACATGAGGCTGACGGGCACTGCCATTGACTGCTACAAGTACCTTGAGCCACTCTACAACGACTATCGAAAAATAAAGAGTCAGAACAGAAATGGGGGTAAGCACTTTGATGAAGCTGTGGTTTCTTAGTACCTCATAGGTGAACTTCTGTTAAAAAAAAAAGTGTGTCACGCTAGATAAAAGTAAATACTCTATTTAGTAATAGAGTATTTGAATTGAAAAATTGTGGTATAACCTCTTTTTGAAACCTTTTATATGTTCATCCTTTAGATAGTTGGTTGCTGGTCTGGCTGACTTGTTCGAACAAGAACTGCTTTGCTTATTTTGCTTTCCCCAAGTGCTTGTGTTTTCTCTTGGGTATCAAAATGCAGTTCCACAAATACCAAATAAATGCCATTTGAGTGCTGGTTTAAGCACTGTGCATCTGCTAATCTTAGCTGTGCCCTAACCTCCTCTTTTTGCAAGGTAGGCCTAGTGATTTTCCGTATCTTCAAGGATGATTTTAGAATGGCTGTTTGGCCAGTCCACTTGACATAAATAGCCTAAAGTATTTAATATCTCCTCCAACTGTGTTAATCTTTTTTGTCTTTTCAATGGTGTTTTACCCCCTAGAATTTGAACTGATGCACGTGGATGAATTTATTGATGAACTACTCCACGAGGAACGTGTGTGCGATATCATTCTGCCTCGATTACAGGTTTGGCAAAGCAGATGGCTGCTGAATTCTTCACTGCAGCACATTCAGTAGTTGTATCAGCTACTGGCTTGTTGCACAAAGCTTTTGCCACATGAGATGCCTCCTTAGGTGTTCATTCTTACTTGGGTTACGTAAAATAGTTATAATTTCTCTTAGAAACGCTATGTTCTGGAAGAAGCTGAGCAGCTCGAGCCTCGTGTTAGTGCTTTGGAAGAAGACATGGATGATGTAGAATCTAGTGAGGAGGAGGAGGAAGAAGATGAAAAGGTTGGTGAAATATTTTGCAAAGGGGTAGTTGGAGCTGGTGCTGAACAGCAGAATGCTTTATGGCCTGTGAGAGATATTTGAGAGGGGGCTGCTTGAACTTGTACCTCCTCCCTTAACATATTTTCATGTAAGCTGCTTGTGAGAACTTCTCAGACCCTGAAGCAGTTCTCAAGTGCCATGTGTTTGTCAAACTTTTCTAAATTAACAAATCTGTTGCTTAAGAAAATGTACCTGAAAGATGTTTAAATACATATATACAGGAGAGAACTAAAGATGATGATGAAAATTATGATGACCATTGTAGCTGATTCTGCTGTACTTATTTCTGAGTATGTGATATTTGAGGACAGGGAAGCTTGATCTCGTGACTTTTGTCATTTATATGAATTGTTCCAAGATAGATAAAAGCCTTGATGAAACAAGACTTAAGGATCTTTCTCCCCGGCCATTGTTTGCAGCTGGAGCGAGTGCCCTCTCCTGACCACCGCAGAAGAGGCTACAGAGACCTCGATAAACCCCGCAGATCTCCAGTCGTGCGCTACAGGCGGAGCCGAAGCAGGTCTCCAAGAAGGTGACTTCTTGAGCAGTGTTTTTTACCTATTGTCCTGCCTGTGGCTGGAGCGAGGCACAGAAGCGAAGGTGACGATTCATCCAGAATCTCTTGTGCCTCCCGATTCCTTCAGGCATTTTTCTAAATGAAGGAGTTGCAGTGCACAGCCAGAGTCAATCCCTCGGCCTCTTTCTCTAGTCCTTCAGTGACTCTTGAGCTTGCTCGCCAACCTGAGCTCAACTTGACAATATAGGGAAGATATTAAGGAGAACCAAGTCCTTTATTTTCCTGTTAGTTGCTCTTATTGATAATAAGCCAGGGAAAACTCATCACTGACCTCACTTGCTCACTGTATGGGCCAGTCCAGAAGCATGTGCTGTCTCTTGTGCAACACAAAATGGGAACACAGGGGAGTGCAAGGGAAGTCCTGGTGCTGTTGCTGGAGAATACGGGAAATTAAACAATTAAACAACGATTTTTATTCATTTTTTTTGTTTTCTCCCCCAATTACAGGCGAAGCCGCTCTCCAAAGAGAAGGAGGTAGGCTGTTATCCTATTCCTTAATCTTAAAATGTGTTGCATTTTTAGTATGCCTGTCTTTAAAAGCTTCCTTTCTCTCAGTCCATCCCCACGCCGGGAGAGGCACCGCAGCAAGAGCCCAAGGCGACACCGGAGCAGATCCAGGGAGAGGCGCCACAGATCAAGATCTAAATCTCCAGGTATTTTTGGCACTTACAGATTAACTCTGGCAAGTCTTTATCAGCACAACATCCGCTGCAAGGGAAGTCTGTGTGATGGTATCGAGAAGGTATCATAGGTGCTTAATCTTGCTTATAAAACTGTTATGTGAAACCACAGCTGAAGAACTCCTTTAATATGTACAAAATTGCCCCAGTACATTTTTCAGGTACTTGCCAGGAGGTTAATTTCAGTGCTTAAGGTTAGGGTTGTTCTGGCATTATCTAGGAGACTTGGTCACTAGAAGCAGATTGCATTAGCAAAACAAAAAAATAATTCCAAGGTCTACAAAAGTAACTGTTCCCTTTTTATCTCACAGGGCATCACCGCAGTCACAGACACAGAAGTCATTCCAAATCACCTGAAAGGTAAGGTGTCTTAAGGCTGTTTTTAAGGTTGTGTCTGTCCTGCTGTAGGAGCTCTTCCTTGTCATTTAATCTTGGGGAGTGAAGGTCTTACAGTGGTGGAGATCAAATATTTCATACAGTTCCTCCCTTGGTGCTGTAATCAAGTCACACCATCCATCTTTGACCATAGAAAACACCACTTACTGCTATAAATCAGTGTGTTCTTTCAAAACCATTACTAATACTGTTGTCATGTGGGGCTTTTTTTTTTCTGTTTCAGATCTAAGAAAAGTCATAAGAAGAGTCGGCGAGGGAATGAGTAACAGACTAAATCCTGCGCATGGTTTAAGGACCTCAACCTGCAGTCTAATGCTGTCCTGTGTGCTTTATGGGACAGCTGGATACATACTGGCTGCTTTAGCAGTCCATTTCTTTAATCCTTTCCCTCTTGTTTGGGTTTTGTTTTGTTTTTTTTTAATTAAAAGAAACCTAAGGATACTTTTAATGTAGTGAGTTACTCATCCTCATGATAGAATTAGAGGATTGTTTTTAAATTGGTTTTCTTAAGGCCTGTAAAAACTCGTGAAGAGCAATTAAAGGGGGTTTTTTGCTGTTTAAAGGCTCCTTGCTGTTTCTTTGACGATCCCTCTTTCAGACCCTTGTAGCTGAAGCTGGCTTCATTCTCAAATGGGGGCGTTATTTTGACACAGTTTTGGACTTCAGGAATCTGCTTGCAATAAAGCCCTGGAGGGAAGAAGGGGCCAAGAAAGCTGGCTAATACTCACTAGTCACCTAGACAATCTCAAACAGAAAAAGGAAGCCTACAGAGAAATTGTCCAAGCAGTCAGGGATCAGGTTATAGGCAAGCTAAAGCCCAGATGGAGTTAAATCTGGCCAGGGATGTCAAGGGCAACAAGAAAAGCTGCTAGAAGGGAAAATGTAGGCCTTCTCCAGAAGGAAAGGGGGAGACCTGGTTACCTGGGAGATGGATGGGGCTGAGGTACTCAGTGACTTTTTGTCTCAGTCTTCACTAGCAAGTGCTCTAGCCACACCACCCGAGCCACAGAAGGGAGTGGGAGACTGAGGTACCACCCTCTGTAGAAGATCAGGTTCAAGACCATCTGAGGACCCTGAAGGTGCACAAATCCATGGGACCTGATGAGACACATCTGCAGATCCTGAGGGAGCCAGGTGATCTTTCAGGTCCCTTCCAACCCTGTGAATCATTGTTAGATCTGGCGGGGTCTCAGGTCCAGTTTTTCACAATCATCCTTAAGTACATCCAATGATCTGCTGCTTCTGGTTCTGGTATGAGACAGCAGTCAGCAAGTCCCCGTTTTTCAAATTAGGAATATTTCAGCTCTTACTGAAGTGACAGATCTCATCTTAGTATGCTTAATTATGTATGAATTTATGTTGTGTTACAGCCCTTGTGCACTACCCCTTTATTCACAGTTTTGCTTCAGGAACAGGGACTGACAGTTCTGTCCCCTGAACACTGTATTTACAGCTTAAATATCTCCACGCATTGCCCGGTGAGTGTTGACAGCACAGAAAATAGTGATGCCAAGTGAATTTATGGAGGGTGCTCTTTAAAGTTACTTCACAGAACAGCCTGATTTTTCTAGAGTATTTTCATATTATTTTGCAAAGTTCATGAACAGAAAAGCAGGTGTGCTCTTCTCTCAAATCAAGTATTTTACAATAAAGACACACTGGCTGTAAACAGCACATGCAATGACACTGGCACAGGGAAAAACGGGAACTGATTGTACATCTCAAAGCTGCTCATCTTTCCTCTCTGCTTTAGGATAACTAAAGCTGGTTTTATTATACTAGTTTCCTAATTACAGCTAAATGCAAGCATGCATAAAAAGAGGGAAGAGGAAAAAGTCTTGTGTCCTTTTTTTTAAGTTTTATTTTTCTTTTTAAAAAGTTTTTTTTGGCACTACATAGTTCTGTAAAGAATAGAAGTGACAAATTTTTAAACACATGAAATCCCCTTCTAATTTTATTTTTTTTTAGAACAATATATATAAAGTCTGAAGCAACCAAAGTATGAATACAGCTAATAGAAAATAAAGAACTTAATTTTAAAAATTCTCTCTCTTTACAGTTTATCAAGATAAAACAAAACACAATTCCCCTTAAAAATAGGGTAATAAAATAGATGAAATTTGTATCACTCAGTTTTGTGATACTAGTAAAAACTATAGTTCATATCTATGTACAAATGATACAGTTTAAAAACAGTCTTAAATAATCTTGTATCTAAACATGTTGCATTAAGATTTTTAATCAGAACCTGAATTTTTTTCCTCCCCTCCCCCCACCCACCCACAAACCCATTAAATTTCACTTTTTCTGTTGAATGTAATTCAGATTCAAGTGTGGGTGTCCTTGAGACAGAAGCGAGAACCGCTGGTTATTCTGCATCAGTGGACCAGCTAAAAGAAAATGGATTACAATTACTTCAGCAAATTCAATATATTTAACAGTGCTTGGCTATATTCAATGTATTCATTTTACTTAGAAATAAAGCCATTTGCTAGACTGACACATGCTCTCTGTACAACTAACCCATTTATCAGGACAATGCAGTACTACTTGAATCCTATCTTCCCTCAGAAGCATCATATTGTCCCATTACTTGAAATTATTGAACAAAAATAAGTTCAGGATTTTTCAATAAGGGTCTCACTTGGAAACACTTAGCTAGATCAAAACACTGAGCCTTCGAAAAAAGGATTTGGTGCCACTCTCTCTCATTTTAAACTGGGTGATCCAGCAGCACAAGAACTGCAAAGCTTTCAAGTAAAATTCAGGTGTAGTTTCTCTCTTAGTGGAGCCTCAGGTGTTGTTCCCTACAGTCGTTCCCAATCCTCCAGGATGCTAAACACCTTTACCACTTGCTAGCATCAGGAAGAGCTGAGATAAAGCCAGTCCTTCAAAGCACCTTCAATAACTCAACCTTATGCAACTCTGGAGTTACGACCTCTTTGTCTACAGAGGGGTTGGACTAGACAACATCCAGAGGCCCCTTCCTACCTCAATTATCTATGGTCTTTCAAATTTTTCTATATGTAAAGCCATTGCACAAGGTGAAGTACAAAAGCCAAATAATATTAACGAGGACAAAAATGTCTTCAAATTCTCAACACACTCATGGGCAAATCATCTAAACCTCTACTGAAGCAGAGGTGGCTCTACAGTGAGGCTGCAGCAGCGAAGGAGAAAGAGGTTAAAAGTGCAGCAGACTGCAAATTAGCTCAGATTTCAAAATTTGATTGAACCCCTTCCCTCCCACAACGATTTTCATCCATCCATACAGAAAGCCGAAGCGTTGGATTTGACTCTTGGATTCATTATGGTTCCAGGGAGCCTGGCAAAGTCAAACGCGATTCCTTGGCTTTTAAAAGCCTTTGAGACAGCAAAGAGACATGTGGCATGAGCTGTTGAGTCATTAACTAGTTCTAGTACCTTGAGGGTAGAAAGGTTTGTTCGGTGGGTAGCTGGCATTTCCCTGCTGCATGTAGTTCTGAGGCATATTGTAAGGCCACGCTCCTCGGAGGAGAGGAAAATGGGTAGGGGTCCCATGGTCCCAAGGGACAGAAGGAGGGTTCATTTTACCAAACTGTCCTTGGAAACCCTGATCTATTTTTCAATTGAAAGGGAAAAGCACATTGCAAGTTGAAATAATTAAACAGTAAGTCACAAACACAATTTACATCTTAAATAACAGTTTGCGGGGGACTTAATGCGGTTAGTCTGATGTGCTACTCTTTTATTATTTTTTAAAAAATATACATCAATAAAAATTACCACCTATATTACTCCATTATTCACTGTAATAGAATTTACTGGGGGGGCAAGACAGAGGATGAATCAGTATTAATATCAAGACCTACCATTTTACTATTCCTATGTCATTCTCATGATGAAAAATACAAGGTCTGAACAAGGTAACTAGTGTCTGATTCCACACAGATATTCACTAGCACTGACGTAGCTGCAACATGAAAGCTATGATCCTACAGCAGGAAGTAAGTCTCAGATGTACACTGGAATTCCACTAATACCTGTATGCTTAAGAAACTTGACACAGATCATCGGACCAATTTAAAATTCTGTAGGGACAAATTAGAACTTTTTGAAATACGTACATAAATCGAAAGCTGTTCCGTTTACAAATCCAGTATTAGTGCAGCAATAAGGAGGAGAAATCAAGCATCCAAGGAGACAGAACACACAACAGTTGACACCAAACCCTGTATTACTATTTCTACTCTTTTACTTTTGTGTGGCTCACAATTTTATAAGACACAGCACCACCTGCTAATTTAAAAACTTGTGCAATGTACATTTTAAAATAAATAAATAATTGTAAGTAGCTCTCCTCAATATTGTAGTTCCCCTTCAGACTCATCATAAAAAAAACCAAACTTGCAGACAGATTTTCATTAAATAAAAACAAGCTATATACTTAAAACCAACAGTAACTTTTACACAGTGAAACATGAAGCCTGGCTCTGGACTAAGCATGAAAAAGACGTTGTTTGTCTGAAACTTCTAATGATCCTTCTTCTGATTAATTGTCTACTGCAAAGACAGTAAAATTGCTCCTTCCAACTCAAAAGTTATGTGAGCCAAGACAAAGTTTCCATGAACTTACTGCTCCCAAATTGTCCCAAGGAAGAAAGAACGCAGACGTCCAACAGAGAGCAGACAGCTCATCCTTACTGTGCACCTACCTACAGACCCCACCTCAACGGCACCTCAGCCACAAAGGAAACAAAAGTGATTAAAATACAAGGAGGAAAAATACCAGGACTGGAAAGTAAAAAAAGGAGTGTGATAAGACTGGAAATAGATGGAAGTTGAGGGAAAGGAAAATAATACCATGACTGACACAAGAAAACTGGGAAACAACCTTCTGTGCAGGCATGATGAGAGTGGGAGCAAACACACCAAGAGCAAAAGGAAAAAGACAGGGACTGAGTGACTCTAGGATGAGAAACAGGACTCGTTAAGGGAGAAACAAGGATGTGGGGAGCTTGTCTGACAGAAGGCAGCTTCCTGGGTAAGATGAACTGGATTGGAAGGAGCTGCTTGAGAAAAAGGCAGAGCTGATGTGGACATGGAGGAGAGGACAGACAAGCCTGGACAGAGAATTAAGAACACAAACGAGAGAGGTAGAGACAAAGCACACCAAAGGCACAGAGCAGTTTCTATATCCTCTAAAATATACTCCCCCAAAGCTGTGGTGAATAATACCTCATCCAACACTGTTGGCTCAGCTGAGTATCTACTGTTGCTGTCAATCACCTTATTAGGGCAAAGAAAGGCTGTGCAGGACATTCAAAATTTCCACCTCATGATGTAAAACTGCACCAGCATATCGTACAATAGATTTTTTTAAATATAAGAGTTACACACTCAGAATAAAAAAAAAAGACAATTATCACAATTAAAATGTAGGGGCGGCCATGTTTTATGTTGCACAGAAAAACTGTATGGGCTTTAATTACTACACTGCTTTTCTCAGCCTCAAGCATACAAATGTACTCAGCTTTGGTAGGAGGCAGAAGAGAACGTATATGAAGTATTTTCAGGGAATAACATCAAGATTAAGGAAGTTAAACATGGCAGGATAAACTGTAGGAAAAAAGAATGCGTAAGATCATGTCATATTGTGCTAAATGCAAGTGGGCAATATTCGGGTTGCACAACCATAATTCTGCCAGTCTCCAAGCTTTTGCAGTCTCAGCACTCATCTAATAAACTACATAACCACATAAATGGAAATTGTATTTGGTTGGAAGCGTATTCACAGAAACGTGCATTAGACTCACATGTGCACTGGAACATTTCTCAATTGAATGCATGATTTCTCATGTGTTGCACAGCCAGTAACAGCAGACAGGACCGAAGTCTGAAAGTGACAACAATCCAACTCGCCTATTTTTTTTTTCCTATGAAAACGTTAAGACAGTGGAAGTAATGACTTCAGTTTCTTAAGCATCATATTTTTAATCTAAAACAAGTTGAAAGAATTAGCTGTTCCTGTAACACTGAACGTTTGTACACAAAGTGCGAGAGGTTTGATACAACAGAGAAGAGTTACCTGAATTCCCCACAGTGCCATTGTTCACCAGTGAGTTTGGAGTCACGGGATTGTGCCAGTGTCCCTCGTGAGAAGTACTGGGGATTCCCATGGGCCTGGCAGCAGGCTGTGCAAAGATGATACTGGGATCATTCAAGCTTACACTGCTCTGGTTATTTGCGGTGCTGCTGCTGCCAGATCTCATAGAAAATGGAACATTTGTAGAATGAGGAGGGTTACCCGGTGCAGAGTGAATAACGGGCCCGTGAATAGGCCAAGAAGTGTTGGAAAGCTGAATTTGGTGGTGGTGGTGGTGCATCTGAAGTAGTCCCAGGTTATGCAAGGTGGAATACTGACCTGGGGGAGATTGGGGAAAGTTAAACAAAGGCAGCTGGACCTGATGGGGTGGCTGTGCACCCTGCTGTGGTTGCGGAACGTGCTTAGACTGGGATATTGGTTGTGGCTGAGTCTGGTTAATGGAGGCTGGCTGAGAGGAATTCTGTGTAAATTGTTGAGGTTGTGGAGAGTAAGATGACTGATGTGAATCAGACTGGAGGGGAAAAAAAAAAGTATGTATTCTGATTAGTTCACTAGCGATTTGATGGTGTTTTTCTTTAAAAAAGCAAAGCATTCCCAACCCCAAATACTGCGCCCAAATTCCTGCTGGTTTAAAAAAATGCAGTTTGACTGACACTGATTTTCACCATCCAATAGTTTGGCCTGTTAATGTGGGCCATCCCCACCACCAGAAACATTCTGAGCAAACATTAGCCCCAAGCTCTTCATTAGACATCTCAGACATCTGTTCCCAATATTTAATCCATGTCTTCCCCACCCTACTTATTTGCAGCCCAGAATCTCATTAACTAATTACCTTACTTCTGAACAGAGTGGTTCTTATTACTACAGACACTTTTTAAAGTAATTCCAAAGTAAGCTCCTAATATTTCTTTAATTTTTATTTAGTCTGTTAAACAAGAGCTTGAAACCAAAAACCCATTTCAACCTCCATATCCCAATGTTAAGCCATGGCCAAAAGCAAAGAAACAGCAATTACTAAAGACACTGCAGAGCAATTATAAAGCTTTCCCTTTCACCAGCAACAGAAAGAGGCATTTTGTATTGTAACGAAGCAGAGAAGCACTCCAGTAACTGGGAAGTTCCCTGGTTTTTCTGCCAAAATTTATTACCAATGCTTGGACTAACCTCATCTAGTTTAAGCGCTGAGACAATGGCATACAATAGGTGCCACCAAAGAGAAACTGAAGTGACAGATATCTAAACTGGAGATGACTACCTGAATCTCAGATCTCAGCCTCACCCTGGAGTTGCTTGTCACCCTCCACAGACTACAGCAGACAGCTAAGCTCTAAGGAACTCAGCTGCTGTCAAGCACCTGAAGTTAAAGGTCTCTGCACCTTTCAGTAGCCATGACTGCTTGCCTGTCTGTTTAAATTGGCAGTCACTTTTCTTCAGTAACCAGAAGTCTGCAGGACTTGCCAACGCCAGCCTTTCAGAGCATCCCTACAGCAGCAGCATGCTGTGTGCCTTTGACGGGGCAGAAGCTGAAGCCCAAGATGCTGGGGTCGCTCCCTGCTGCTATTCCAACTGTTCCTGTAGGAGTGCTTCCTATGCCTTTCTATCAAACCAGGAAGAGCCAGTAAAACCTGGGATTTGAAAGACGACGACTAGTTTAACAGTTTAAATGTTACAAAAATAGAGCAAATGCACTGACTACAGATTTCCTGCAAATAATAAACCACCACAGGCATGCACTGGACATGCCAGCAGCAGGAGAGGAGAAATGTTAAGTTCCAGCCTCTTGGTCTGCTTCCACACCCCTGCTTTCCCTTTTCTCCCCCTCTTGCTCCATTAACATTCCCCCTTCCCATTCTCCTCAATCCCCAGACAGCACATATTCCCCAAGAAATTCTGGCCAAATGACAATTGATACAACACACACACACAGTGTCCAATAATATCCACATGACAGAAGACTGTGCACATGCAATAGGCCCAGTGTGCATGATGTGTGTGCACCCACATGCACAGCTTCTATTTCCCCAAGCAGAACTACAAGGCTCCTAAGAAAATACTCCTGCATCTTGTGACATCACGGTGGCAGTTCAGCCCTTCAGAGAGATTAGGGCTGTGTCAGTTTCTCCTTAGCAACATATTGTGATAGGAAAAATGATGTCATGAAGTCTGTGTTACTGGAGCATTCCAATAAATGCAATAAAGTCACAAAATACTCTATACCCAAAGTAGTAAACTGAACAAAGAGCACAGTGATCACTATGTTTGCTCATTTGCCAGCTTCACGTTTCTCAGACTAACAGCTTAAAATTAATGAATTTCTGCTGTATTCTGTATTCCAAAAACATTAAATATCACCAGCTGTATTTGCTCAAATACCCTCTGCTATCCATCTCCACTTAGAAGCAGGTTAAACATACTTTATCTAGTTCTATAAAGACTTGAACAAATTCTGCGAGAAAGCTATCAAGTATTTTTCCATTTTTCTGTTTGTGCTTCTAGTGTGCTCTGTCAGAGTTTTTCCCTGTGTATCACATGTGAACTGAAGTATGACTTGTATGCGTTCCCTGCCTGTTCACAACAGTCCCTTAAGACAGTTCTCTTAAACCACAAGAGAATTGTGACAGTCACAAATCCAAGTCTGCAGCACGTTAACGATGAGCTATTTATTTCCCTTAGTAACTGCAGAAGATGGCCAGAATAACTAATCCAGAGACTTCAAGTCATCCTAGCTTTAATGTCAAAGATAGTGAGACTGGCCTTTCAGAATTGCAAGCTATCTCAAAAGAAATCTAACTACACAGTTTCCACATTGAAAGACCTGTAAATGCTCTCCAAGAGACACTACACTACATTATAAATCCAAGTCTCACCAACTGGCAGAGTGCACAGTTGTCATTATAAAGTCCAGAATCTGTTGAGAAAAATCTGTGCAAACCTGCTCCTAGTATGGCCCAAGATGGTTTGTTTGCTACAGCTTGCTTACTTCAATACTATTGCTAATTGGAACTTACACATTCTGATGACTGTCTAGTGCGCAAGGGTCGTTCCACCTGCTGCTGACTCACAGCCACTAGCTGTGAATTTACCATGCTCCGGACCAACTGGGTGCCTAATCAAGGAACAAAAGTGTTAATAAAAACCACAAGGTTATGGATGACAGAATAATGAACACAGAACTGGGACTCGGCGATACCTAACTCTAAAGCAACACATTTTAGATAAATCACTTTAATCTCTCCTTTAAATGTAAAGCTTTCCTTCTACTGGTAACAGCAAAAATCAATAGCTAGAGCAGCTAAACCCAAAATCTGAGTAACACAAATTCAAGCATGAACAAAGCTCACTTTGCTATCAAGCAGGTGCTCTACTTTATACAGGTTTCCACGCTGTTGCTGTAAGCACTAGGAGTTTAAACAACAGCAGAAACTTTCGGGCAAAGGAAGGAAAGAAAAAGAAGACTTTCACAAAAGAGAGTAAAGGATATCAGAATATACAAAAGCAGTAAGGTTCTCTCTGGATTTAACTTATGATTGTTTTCTCTACTTTTTCAAGTACCACAGGCACCTAAGGGCCCAACTCGAATGGTTTTGCAATTAGACTTGTCTCTAATTGTAACAGTAATTTGAAAGCTGGATCTAGCTTCCTAACATGTCTGTATGCTTTTGGAAATGTTACTTTAAGACTACTGATTTTTGGTGAAAATACATTTACTTACCTCTCACAGATGATGGAGGGTTAGCTAACATTTAAGAAACATTTGGAAGAGGAAATGCATTCAATTATTACTACTCCTAAATGCACCCACTGTGACTGAAATACAAATAATACAATCCCCTGAAGTACACTATACTTACTGCCAAGTACATTTTTACCACCCGTGCAAAGACTGTACTTCAGGAGGCATTACTCCCCTTGAAGAAAATCAACACTTAAACGAAAAAGCTGTATTTGCAATGACCAAAATCATTAGCTGCAGGCATTTTTTTTAAGGTAACTACTAGGTCTGTATAGAAACCTAGAGAGAAAGGGTCTCAGAACTTCCAAATTATACTAACAACACATAAATTAACTTACCTGGCACACTATTATTTCTCTGACGGGTTTGTTTGAATTCAGGACAATCTCTTCTAACATGACCCACATCCCCACAGATGAAACACCTTTTCTCTCTTGTTTCTCTATCATCTTCTTTCACTTCTTTTTCATCATCTTTTTCATTCTCCTTTTTCTTCAACCTGAATAACAATTTTTATTAGCAGTATCACAAAACCACAAAAAAATTAAAATCTCTGTAGAGTTGTTATATTGGTATGTACAAAGAGAATGGTTACACAACCAACAGCTGGACCAGAATACAAATATCTTCAGAATCTCAGAAAAACCCTCCCAGAATTTGGGCTGGTTAACAACCTGTTTGTGTAAACTTAATGAACTTCAAAGCTTCCCATAATTATCCTGAAACTGTCTGACTGTATTAGTACAGAACTATGCCTGCAGTTAAGTAGGCTTAGCCTGCTAGTTAGCTTGGGAGTAGTTCTGTGCAACAATTCCTGAGTCAGAACATACACAAAACAAGTTAGCTGTATCTTGTGGATATAACACACACACACACACACACACACCCCTGAAGGGAGATGGCAGATTTCTCTGTATCGGATACATCAGCATCCTAAGCCGTGTCAGGATGTGAAAAAAGTACTGAGGCTCTTTCAAACACTCAAAACCAATACAACAAACAGGAGAAGAACTAGTGATCAGGAACCAAGACAAGAAATAAAGGTCTTTTCCTATATATCTGTAGGATTGTTAAATATTAATACTATTTCATGAGCTGTGTGCACAATTTGAGAGAGATTCTGTGTAGGTGTGCTGTGGTAGCAGTTTCTGTGAAGAGGTCACACCTTTTTTCCTACGGCAGATGCAGGGAAAGAGGTGACACAATTCCACGTGCTAGTGCTTATGAGGAGTATGTTAAGGGAGTGACTGATAGAAACAGTCAACCTGTGACCTCAGGGTCCCAGTCCAGTTTCATCTATCTTGAACTCTGTTGACTGAATAAAAGGCTGTAAATATGGACTTTGTAGCAGGAAGAGATTGAGAATCTTTTGGAGAATTATGGAGTACACAACTGAACATAAGGAATAAATTAAAAAGTCCAGACTTTAATCTGCCTTCTAAGGGTTTCAACAGGTTTTAGGCGGTTTTAGGAGTGGGTCATTACAAATCCAAAGACGTAAAAATGTGAGGAGTGCACATTCTCTGAAGATTCCTACTAAACTCTCTGCATGTAATAGAGATTCCTTTGCAGGAGTATTGGATTCAAAACTCCTAAATGTAATTAATGTATAAGTGCAAGATCCCTAAGCGACTGGCACTGGTAAGATGTTACAGAAATGCATGTTAACTATGTACATTTTAAATATTCCTAGATTTTAATAAATGAACTTTTACCTGCCTTGCAGAGGTACGTTATCAGATCTACAGAATAATTCAAATTCAACACTGTCTTCCAAACATGATCACTACAGGAAATCCAGTTTAATATGTTACAAATGGTGCAGTCAGGTTTTATGGTCTCCATCTGAATGTTTATGCTATAAAAAGATAATTCAGTGATCTAAATTTTAAGGTAAACTGTAACTACAGATAGATCATGAAGCAGAACTGGTAACTATTACAGACTGGTGATTTTACTCTGTGTGTGCTTGCATAAACACTCTACCATTTAAAGAGCAGACCAGAAATAGTCCTAAGAAAAGCAAAAACAGGATGGGGAGTTGAAGGTCAGATACAAAGCTTTGATTTTCTCTGCAACTCAGCATATTCTTCATTTTCATTAAAATGTCAAATATCGAAATCTCTCTCTTGATTTAATCTCAAAGATTTTATGTTAGCTTTGTATATTGCTTACCTCCTCCTCTTTGGACAGTCTTTCATATAATGACCAATTTTTCCACAGACACGACAACATCTGTCATTGGGTGCCAATTCCCCATCTGTCAGCACTTTTGAGTCAAAAAAGTATTCCTATCAAAACACATCAGACAGAGGCAATATATAAACCACTCAGAAGACTGGGGAATGAAAGCAAAACGGACAGCTTTCACGTCCTATTGTTCCCTAAATTTTACTGCTTCTTAGATTGTACCTAGTCCTTTTCTTCCCCTAGATAATGGCAGCTTTTTCAGAGATTTGGAGCAATTTGAACTAAAATGGGGTATTTAGTCTTAGGGACAGAAACTGAATTTGCAGAGCAGCTTAACCAGGCTCCAGCCTGCTGCCTACCTTCCACTTCCCCAAAGGCTCTTCAGAGAGCAATTTTTTGCATATGATCTATTTTGGTATCTGAGTCACTGCCTGTATGCTTTCCGAAGCAGCCTATGTCCCTTCCCAAATGACATGATTAAATCCTCCTGGAGAGAATAAAGCTCAGGTGGGAAACAGATGGAGCATCTGCAGGCTGACCTGTATCCCTCCCCTCTCCCGGAATTTGCTAAGGACAGCTGCAGTTCTGATGCGTGTCAGCACAAAGGCCCCAGTTTACAGCCTCTGAGCAACAACATAAACATTGTGAAAGTGCTTATCTTGCCTGAAAGACTAAAATAGAGGTATAAATAGAAATGTTCTAACCGCAGCTAGAACAAAGTCCTGCTGTAGATTTAGTTATTTACTGAAGCTTTTTGCTAGCTTCCTCTCTGTACCACTATGCTGCCCATACAGGGCAATGGCTTAGGAAGGAGATCCAAGAACTCTTCCTTTGTTGGGCACTTTGGAGTTATAAACTGCTATGTAATACTATTGGCATTCTTTCCTTCACATAAGAGACAGCTCATTTGCATGCTAAGGCTGCTTTCTGTCCTGGCTTTTATCCTTAGGTAAAATGTTCAGTGAAAATCTGAAACAAGGCAGAACACAACACACAGCATATGCTTTCCAGAAGTGATATGGCCTTGTATTGAACGTGTATGCAAACAATTAAATAAACCCTAACTCACTAGCAATAATATTTATTACATAAGCTCACATATTTATCAGTTATAGATAACTATGTCCATGTTGTAACTCATTATTTGCACCAGAATAGTACTTAAAAGTCCCGATAAAAACACATTCTATTTTATTAGGGACAGTGCAAAACAGAACACAGTTACTGCATCAAAGAACATTTTAATACAAACTCAAGAAAAAACCCAGGAACCCAATACTAAGCTGCACATTCTATGCAAATGATGTATAATTACATATATTGTGCATACCAAATTGCTAACTACATATAAGAGATTTGCTCTGGATGCATCAATTCAGTGGATGAAGAAACGTAAAAAACATACTAAAACCAGAAAACTTACAGCTTCTCTTCCAACAGTTGGGTAGAAAGGGGTACCAAATAATTTTCTCCCATTGATAAATGCCTTCATTATGAAATTGGTCACTATTGAAGAAAGACAACGTTGTTGGAATTAACAGCAAAAGCACAACACTTTAGAAATTAGCTAGTATTAATCATTAATAGACATTAACAGCTTACTTTTCCTAGAGACTCCAGCACCAAGATTATGATTCAAGTCAAAAGGATCTGTGTAAAGAAGGTGAAAAATCAAATTAGAGTTGGAAAAAACATGCTGCAATAAGAATTTTTATTTTAACACAGAGAATCCCATTTTAGATGTACTCACAGAGTAGATGACAGCAAAGCCATTATGTGTGTTTTAAAAATATGTGACTAACCACAATAAAGAAAGAGTAATTTACTGATGTATCCCAAAAGTTAGGAGACTAATCTCATTTTGTAGCTGTAGGACTCGCAAACAATGCTTTTTTTAAACATTGACGCTTCCTCACGTAAAGATCCTGTGCAACAAGGAAAACAGATCCCCAGGCAACAGCAGTTCATCAGTCCCTTATTAATGGAACAAAAAATCAGCAGGGAAGTACCTTCGATGGCAATACATTTGGATGTCCACTGTTTCTCAAATGTAGTCAACAGCTTCTTCTGCCGGATGCTGATCACATACTCCTTGAAGTCAAATTCTTCAGTGTAGAATCGCAGCAACCCCAGCCAGAGTTCTCCGAGTGATTCAGTGTTCTTCCCAAGAGAGGGCAGACGTTTCTTCTGCATGCAATTGAAGACATCGTTCATACAGCTACAGTTACTGAAGGACTCCTCCTCCTGAACTACCTCTCTAATTTTGAGTTTGTCTACCATGAGCAGTTTCACTTGGTTGAAGTAAGGTTAAAACACTACAGCTAACACCACCTCAAACCCACACTGTTTATGAAGAGTGACAAGTTATTTTTCCTGATTTATATTACTTAGAAATGATTTAAAATAAACCAAGAAAAAGCAGACACTTTGAATTTCAGCAAAACGGGACTCATTTAGGAAGTTACAATAATACAGATATGGAAGTTTAACTTCTCTTTTATATTTTATACTGTTAGAAACATAGAATTGTATCGGGTTGGAAGGGACCTCTGGAGATCATCTAGTCCAACCCCCCTGCCGTTAGAAATGTATTACTTTCTTATTAAAAAGTGTTAAGTTTTAATGAGTCTACTGGAATTAGAATATTACCAATTCTTCCATGTCATCAAAGAAAAAGGCATTCCATCCGTCCACCATTCTTTGTGGAATCTGTTTTCCATCAAATATCTGCCAAAACCCCAAGAGAAGGACACAGTTACCACTCTAATTCAAAGTCACCATGAAAGACTTTTAGTTTTGCTGCTAAGTAATAGCACAAAAATATACATCTTTTAATTTTAACAATTATCTCTTACATAGGCAGAATTTCCCACTGGTAAATATCTTTTTGCATTACTGCTATGCCTCTCTCATATTATTTGGATATTTTATTTTTACTTGTTCTTTGCAACTAAGAAAACATGACTGAATTACCTCATCAAGATTCCAACATCTCTCTTGCCCACAAAAATCTCTAGGGAGACTTTATATGACTCCTGTTACATTTTGACTTCAGCAAAGCCAAGGGTAAATTCCACTGTTATTTAAATGCACTCTCGGGGTAGCAATAAAATAACA